>JASANE010001925.1:0-11610 GCA_030248225.1 Trileptium ribeirensis
AGAAATGAGATGAGGGACTAACTGGTATGAGACCACCGCTTCGTAGAGGCTAACTAGTAGGAGACCACCTTCGCTTGCGCCCTAAACTAGAAATGAGATGAGGGACTAACTAGTATGAGACCACCGCTTCGTAGAGGCTAACTAGTAGGAGACCACCTTCGCTTTCGCCCTAAATTAGAAATGAGATGAGGGACTAACTAGTATGAGACCGCCGCTTCGTAGAGGCTAACTAGTAGGAGACCACCTTCGCTTTCGCGCTAAATTAGAAATGAGGTGAGGGACTAACTAGTATGAGACCACCGCTTCGTAGAGGCTAACTAGTAGGAGACCACCTTCGCTTTCGCCCTAAATTAGAAATGAGATGAGGGACTAACTAATATGAGACCACCGCTTCGATGCTCTTTCTTTGATCAGCCAACAACTGACTGAGGAATTGCCGATTCAGCTTTTTCACTGACAGCTAATGTGTTCTCAGATGAGTTCGCTAAATTTCTGCAATTTAGTCTAGTACAGTAGTTTGGAAATACACGGCACTGCTGCTAGTTAGTCATGAAAATATGTGAACACAAGTTTTATTCGACCTGAAAGTGAACAAACAGCCACAGCAGTGTACAGGGATGGGTCAGCGTTGTACCTTGCGGCGTAAAAGCACGGAATTCTTAGAAAACCAACCAGAAATGATGACATTTACAATTTCTTACGTTTTGGTAGAGAGCACATTGCTCTGCTGCAAGGACCCCTGGAACTTTTGGGTCCAAAAAACTATCGCGACATCGATTATACCACCTAGACCGTGCTTACTAGCAGTGTCGAGATACGATCACGAGTGTCATCGTTATCAATAGACAATACCTGTCACTTCCTTGCCATATAATTGCATAATGTCAAGTTTACTGCGTTTAATGCGGTATTCACGTTATAATGGCTCCACCGTTTGCAATTTTATCTCCCTGTAGTGTTGCAGCTTTCACAGAAAAATGCGTGCAAAAACCGGGCAGTTTTGTAGCTTACTGCCGTCTCTGTAATAGACAAAAATCTCTTAAGGGTGGCTGTATAATATTTTAGTTTCATATAGATAGCTATAAAGCACTTTTGTCTGTTATAGTCAACTGTAAGATATTTTAATCTCTTACAGGCTATTGTAAGATATTGTAGTCTCTTACAGCTGTCCGTAAGAGATTTTTGTCTTTTAGAGCTGGCCATAAGAGATAAAAGTCTTTAACGACTGGTCATACGAGATAAAAATATCTTAAGGACAATTATAACAGATTTTAGTTTGTAACGTTTTAGTCTGTAAGTCTACAGTAGACTAAATGCCGTATAGCGTTACAACCAGACCATATAACCAAATCTATGGGTGCCAGGTACACGCTAACGTCTGTATTTTAGCAGTACAGTGTTACGGTCACTGTATATTTAAACATCGATTGAATGGCAGACACCGCGTGGAATTAACATGGCGTATTCGATACCATTTTTATGAATAAATTTATTTATTAGCGAAATGAATCATATTCAAAGGTTGGCAATACGAACGCTACGAATGGCGTAGGAAATTTTTAATTCTTGAAGGACTGTATATAATAAGTGCTGATGGTTCTGTTCAGAGGTGGGTCGGCAGGGAAGGATAGTGAGGCCTTTTAGCGACCCGTCACAGCGTTGGGGCCCAATCAAGTAGGGCTATAATAGGGAGCAGCTTGGACCACACCAATTCTACCAGTAAATTCCTCGGACACCGCACACGGGCTCGGCTACCACCCTTGGACTAGGGACCTTGAGCATGTATGCTTAAAATGTATCACGCTATGATGCAGCTTTTGCAGTTTCTGGTATAAGCGAATCCTATTAACCCCATCACCATTTCAGATTTGATTTCGAAATAAGACGTAAAACCTTATTAGTGCCAAATACTGATCGTTTCCAAATGTATGAACAGATACGACGCAGGTTGACTAAATGAATTTAACCTTAGAGCGAACGGCGAAATTTGATTTAAGGCGCAACTTTGAATCATTAAGCTGTTCATTGCATCGATGTATTTAAGTATTACTAATGCTTTGCATTGGTTAGTTACTAAGTTATCAGTTACGCCAAGTACATTTTGGATTTCTAGTGCAGTAAATTTATAATCTTTGTATTAATTTGTGATTTCAATATTTACAGTTTTCGGTATTACTTTGTGATTTCATATTATTTTGGCTACGCATTGTTTTAAACAAGTTGATGTGTCACAAACCATACACTCTATGGCAATTTGTATGTAATAACATATAATAATAGATAATCCATTTTAAAACTAAAATAGGAAGATAAAATCTATCCCATAAAAAATACTGGGCCTTGATTGCATTTGCAAAATTTCCGAATCTGTGCATTTTATTAGAACCCACAAATTTTCAAATTACTGGCTAATTACTGTGTACTGAGCTGTCAAGCGTCCAAAAAATGGCTGGGTACATCGGATTTTACAACACCAATACACCAACAAATTTTAAAATTTGTGGGTTTACGTAGTACCCACAAAATTAGTGAAAATTTTTTTATAAAACTATCAGTTGTAAAGTGGATGATAGACAGATCTATGGTTTGTGAGACATAATATTCTTATTATACATTAAATAGCTTCAAACAAATTGCGTGCCATAAACTATCGACTTCGTAAGTGTAAAAAGATATAAGAAATTTAATACATTTTATACACATAATTGTACAATTAGTATTTAGATACAATATGTGTACGCTTGTTCGTCATACTGTGGTCAGCTTTTGTAATTCTTAAGGTTACCTAACGTTATAAAAGTAAAGTTTTCACAATGTTACAAAATATCCTTAATGTTACAAAACAAAAATTTCACAATGTTCCAAAATGTTACAAAATGTGTTAAATGTTACAAAAAAGTTTCATAATGCATAATTGTTCGGAATTGAAGTTTATTTCAATATTAGCAGACCCACAAGGAGAGCTGAATGGAGTAATTGCGTCATCAAAAATTTGAAAAAATGAAAAAAAATTGTTAGGGAAACTTGTTTATCAAGAATGGGTCCAGGTCGGACTCCTCTCCATCTCATAAAATTTCTGGTTCTACCAGTGTCAAGACAATATAATTTACGACAAGATATCAAAAAACCAATCAATCATCGTCATCATCAGTTTAGTTCAATATACACAATAATATTTTAGCCAACAAAAAAGTAGGAAACCAAAACCTAGGATTCATTCTCAATTTCGGTTTAGGTCACCCGCTGGGTTGATGCATTTGTGACTCTTGTCAAGCCCACACGCGGACCCCAAATATAGCCACTACAACCACCACAAAGCACTTAATTTATCATCAACAACACAATTTTGATCATCTATATATTATAATTTTTCACAAAATTTAATTATCATAATGAATTTCGTATGAAAAGCCTATTTAGATAAAAGTAAAATAAATATATAATCTATTATAATAAAACTATATATTGTTATATATAAGTAATATAATATACAAGCTTTCAAATATATTTATATATACTTTTAAATAAGGCTTTGGTTCACTATCATATTGAAGTACCTACAGTTTGTTCAAAGAATGATTCTATGCTATTAATGCAGTAGCCATTTAGTTAAAATTTTTACCCATCGCAGCAGAACGAAATTTGAAACCAGCCACAAAAGTTGAATTTTAATACTCGGAAGTATTGATTCTTCACTGATCGTTTGTAATATAACAATCAAAAACGAACGAATACTGAAAAGTATATTCTAAACAAACATATGAGGACTCGTTATCAGAGGTACCGTCAACCTTAGCCTAATAAAGTCAACCTTTTAGGTCAACAAATGATTCCAATTAACTCTAAATTGCTGATACTCAACAGTTGGAAATGCTTCGTATAAATAAATAAAAAAATAAATATAAATTGATAAATAAAGAATATTATTTATGTTCTTTAATATATTAATAATAAGTTAATAAATCACTTAAAATTGATCGATGTTCAAATACGTTCACGATCCCATTGAGAAAATAGGACCATGAGCTATTTCATGTTTTCAACTGCAAAAACACGCGATGTCACCCATTTAAATTGCGTAAACCAAAGTGGAGAACAAATTCCCTAAGCCATTCTTTTGTGGCTCGCAAAATTAACGTTTGGAACAACCTGTCCGAATATGTGAACGGTATGCCCTTGGTAGCTGCTTCAAGTCTTCAAGTATTTAAGGAACTTTTAAAGGAAATAGACTTGGGCCAGTTTCTAAAATTTAGTAGACCCCTTTAAACAAATGCTAGTGAGTATGTCTACCCCCTCCCTGCCGTTTCTATTTCACTCAACCAAAATAATTTGTATCAATGTTTCCTTAGAAAAATTGTTGTATTTAATATTAATACACTATAAATTGTTTTGTCGACTAAACTTATATTATATAGATATATAGGCAGATGTAAGAGGTGAGGTCTTACCCCCTTTTCTGTCCTTATGTTATTCATTTCCTTATCTGAAGTTTCTACTTTATTATAAACATGTGTGGCAATGCTCTGCGAATGCTAATATGCATGCTGTGCGGACGACGCTTAATGAATTCTCATTCTCGAGTCGTATGAAAGCGTTTCAGAAGCAGAACATTGCAGTAAATGTAAAGTCTCGTATGTACCATAGGAACTGAATAAAATTTGATTTGATGTGTAATCTATACATATGGAAATACATGAAATTATCGTAAAAGGATTAAAACAACATTTACATATTAAGTGATTTCACAGTTCTTTGAGCGAGTTATATATTTAAAACAAAATCAGATTCCATTAGTTCTCTAACCATAATTCTGCTTAGTGTCGAAGCGCCAACTCTAAATATATATGTTTAATCGTGATAGACCATGTTCATTAATGGACGATGGGACACAGTAAGCATAAGAAACATTTTTATACAAAGATTTGCTATAACCACAGAATTGATCGTAGCTCTGATTTAGCTAAAATTGTTCCGGATATGATTGCTCCAAGTGTTATCTGCTAGCTAAGTAACTACGTCATAAGCTGTGGCGATTTACAGCGAAAAATGCCCCGCTATACAAGGATATCTTTCAAATTCGTATACAACATTCAATAAATAAATAAATGCACAAACAATTAAATAAAATTAAATAAAATCCATTGGGGACTTCCACCCGATGCCAATGCTTTTAATCCATTTCACCACACCCCTACGCATGACACAGCGGCACAACTCTCAAACATTTCAAGCCAATACACCAGCTATCATGCAATACTTATAACAATTAATCTATGTGTAGGACTTTTAACAATTCGACAAAGTTGTCCGAGTGAAACATAGCTGAGTTGACCCAAAGGCTAGAAAGTAGTACAAGTTCACAAGAGAATAACATACGAAATGTTTTAAATTTTTTCATTAAATATAAAGGATTGTATTTTGACCTCATTCAAAAAGCATGTCCTGGTGTACCTATCCGTACTAATGGAAGTTGTTCCTATTGCCTTCAGTTACAAATGTTGGTTTGATCACAAATAGAGTCCCAGAGCCAAGAAATTTCTGGCCTCCAGTGCCGATTAGAAGTGAAAGGTCATTGATGGCCGACGCTAAATCTGGTGAGTGAAATATTCTATGTTACGTCGGTTTCATTTTACTTTAGTCGAAATTGAAAATCAAAATTTATGCACAAGCAAACTTAAGCTGCGCTGCTTACCATCCTTCTTTGTCAAAAGCAAATGCGATTTTGTTGTTCAGTGAACACAAATTTCATTTTTGTATAATTGAACCGAAATTAGTTCGTTTCATATTTCATACATCATAATTTGAAAGTGTTCGCGAACACATTGGCGTTAAAGGACAGGAGCCGAATTACATTAACTAATGGCGTTAATATGGAACAGAAAATACCGAAACTGAATCCGTCGATTGAAATCCGAGTGTTGTTTTCTAACAACGTTTTGTACATAGTATCAAAAGAGGATGGGTGGTGACGCAGCGGAAGTTTACTCTTGCATCATATATACAATATTGCTCATAAAACTGAAATGTGTGATATATATTTTAATAATGTTTCGATGTTGCGGAAGTAATTATGAAATCATACAGCCACATTTCCAGTAATTTTTATATAATAATAGCAGATAATTTATCACTGACTTACAATATAAACGGCTAATATATAATGAGCCTAATTAGCATGACACATGATTCTAAAAATATATACTAATCACTCCCTATTGAATTCTGACAGTCAGTAAATATTAACACTATTTTATCTGGGAAGGAGACTAAGTTGTTCTAATGTTTTCCGGTTCCTAGATCCAGGTTCCATTCCTTCCGTGTTGCCTACAAGTGATCCCATGCTCCACTTTGTGTTGTTAAAATTGCGACCTTACGATATACGTCGTCGACCTAAGTATCAGAGTATCGTATTTTAGCAAGCGAAAATAATTGGCAATTTTGAATTTTGATGCCGAAAATGTGTAAATTTTTTTAAGAAATAACCTTTCAGACAAGTTTACAGCCCGGTCTTCAACTAGAGATCAATTCGCAACAAAGGATAGCATAACACTCACTAGGTATCGTCGTCTGAATTGATGGCAAAATGACAGAAATTTATAGATGGATCATAAATACTAGGTGCCTTAGTTGGTAAGTCCCAATTGCCGTTAAAATTGGGCTTTATAAAATTATTTGAAAAACTGTTAAATAATACATTTCTGAGTGGTCGGTGCTAAACGACGAAAGTATGTTGGGCTGGTGTGGTATTCGAACACGACCTACCGGCATTCCATCCTCAAGCAGACCCCTGTCGACTGAACTATCTCTGTCTGACTTCAATGCAATTCGCTAAATTACACAAAAACTAAGGGCGTGTTCACACGCTCAAACTTTTTGATCAAAATTTGAGTTCAAATTTTGATCAAAATTTGAAAGCAACTTTTTTGCATTTTTTGTAAGTTTGAATGTGTGAACACTGTTCAAACTTTTCAAGGATATTCTTGTAGCCAATCATCGATGAGATTCATTACTTGAAAAAGTTTGAGCTCAAATTTTGTTCTCAAATTTTGAAATATCGCAATTTTTCGTTTAAAATTACCGTCAAATTTTGATCAAAATTTGATCAAATTTTTAGCTCAAATTTTGAACTCAAAATTTGAGCAAAAAGTTTAGCGTGTGAACACGCCTTAAAACAAACAATCAACTAGAAACTGTGAACCCTAGCTGTGTAATTGAAATTATATATTAAGTGCCTGGCGACACAGTTCATACTCTAATGATAGAAATTGATTTTCACCGCCAGCTTCGCAGTTTTAGCATTTGATATATTTAAAAGTAATAAAGAACGCAACTAATTCTTTCCCACAAAATAGTATAACGTTATCATTTTCTAAAAAGCTTTGGGGTTTGCAAAATTGTGTATTTTCTCGAATTTAGTATACAACTACAACGGCAGTTGGGAGTACGGCTATAGCAACTTGTGTTTGATAACCATTGCGGTTTGAAAGCAGACGTGTGTGTTCACCGATAGCATCACTGCCATGGGTTTTTCAGACTTGATGTACTGGACCCGGTGATGCTGCGAAACGAATGAGTACATTAGCCAGTCTTCGTAGACGAAGAGGCGTGCATTAACCAGTCTTACAAGGAAGAATCGTAGTTGTGTGAGCGGCGATTTGTTTTGAGATCATGAACTAACTTGACAGAAGAATTACTCAGGTATACGCTTCTGAACTTATGGCTTTATAGTAAGGGCACAATGGATCCTGAAAAAATTGGCATAGAAGATGAGCCACCCGCCTAATGTAAAGGACACGATCCGTAACTATGTGGTCATGCAAATTTTCACTCTTACTAAACAGTATAAGTAGTCAAAATATAAGTATTACAATTCGAGAATAATAACAAAGTACCGCAATTAAGGTATTGCCTAAATCACAGCGATTTTAAAAACCTTTTCATCGTCAGTCAACGTTGTCATTGCCTAAGATGCAGTTGCTTAACCGCGTTCCTCATAGACTCACGCGTTGTAAAAGCGACTTAGGTACTATTGTGACGCGAACCACTGTTTGATTTCAAATATATATGATATGTATAATGACGCATCTATACCGCAATTTGTAAATTTTAATATTGATTAAATCATTTTGTTTTCTTATACTTCCACCCTAAACCGCGATATTGATGCGTCTCGATTGGATAAACAACGTCATCCGCTTTTCAGGTAACGATGGGTCTTTCCGTTCTGGAGTTTACTTTCAATTCTCATTTTTTTAATTAATGTTTGCTGGAACTTCAGGTTGTAACTCCCAACGGTAATCCAATCAATAGGTATTTAAGCTATCCTGGGGCTTAATTAAAAATTTTTCACACTGTGAAATTATATATATTAAAAGTTTCTAACACTGTTCTTTTCATTTGATGACGAAATTAAATGTATAATTTTTGATAATTAACAAAATTCAATATTATTACGAAAGGAACAGTTACATCGAATCCCCATTGTCATTATGTTATTATAGTTTTCCAATATATACCGTACACCCCTGGATGGTGTGGTCTAGACTATTGGGGGACAAAACTTTCACATGGGGGTCCTTTATAACGTAAACGCCGCATTATTTTCATAAACATTTACTCTACGTAATAGCAAACAGTTAATTATTCCTCTACTACTGCGTGACCTTTGAATAAACTACAAAACTTTCGGAGCAATCATCATAATTTTACCCGGGGTTAAACGCATTAGAACCGCGCATGGTATAGCAAGGCCACGTAACCCTGGACGTAATACGTAATATCGTTAGAAAAAAGAACAGCTTACAGCGGGGTTCGAGAGGCGACAGCCCCTCGACTTACGTTTAATGTATGTCTCATATAAGGACCTACGCTTTGTTAAGACTAAGGTTTAGGCTTAGTATATCGAGAACGACATGGTATCCATTACACTTTGGCCCCTCAGGGTTACATTGGCCGTATAGTATATTAAAGTTTGTTCCAAATGATCCTTCTAGAAGCGTATCGGTTTTGTAGGCAGTTTCTGCGAACTCCGGGTAGCCAGCTTTTTGTGTTTGTGTGATTGCAACGTTACACTCATGTTTTCCGGTATTAGTTCGTTCGGACCGCTTCAATTTAATTAGAACATTGTGATATCTCAAAGAGTTCAAACCTATTTAGCAAACCAGCATCATAGTTCAAATGATCCGCAATGTCATTCAGAACACCTTAATGAATCAAATGGTTTAGCGAGTCGAAGCACCGGTATTGGGTATTCAAGTACTTCCAAATCTGTCTTTATTGCAGTATTTCCTGTTCCAACAAATATATAACTTCAAGGCGGAATAGAATTTTATTAACATAGCTGTAAATGAATATATAGTTCAAACCAGATTTCAAAGCGAAGAACATTGAAATTGCCAAAATTAAGATTCGTTATCAATTTAAAGCGCTAAACTAATTATTAATTTGGCTTCGAAGTGAATCAGATACCTTTTTCAAATAAATATCAATATATAAGTGCGGTTTTTAAATAATTTATCAATTATTTAATATAAAAAGGTAGTTTCAGAAAAGCATAGTGCCAATTTTTTTATATTTCCAAATACCGAAGGAACTCACATCAGTCAGAGACCAAAATATTAGAGGGTCAGCCTTCTTATACCAGGGTCACTCAAAAATAGCACAAAATAAGCCCATCTCCCCAACATCTTCAATTTATAAAATTCTGTCCGGTAAATGACTTTTTTCTGTGTTTATATAGTATCCGATAATACTTTTGAAATGATTGAACGCATGACATACAAATCAATGACAATTAGGTAATCACTACTGTCCAATGATTTAACTGCATGCGGCGTTGAGACTGTTGGGTTAAGCGCTTTTGCTTTTAAATGTTGGTTAGCCAAATGAAGGCACAAGATTGCCCGATTCTGGGCTGCAAAATATTTTCGGATCTTACTTTGTAGCCATATATGCAATCTTAGAGTAAAATAAACGGTATACGCTTCTGTCGGACCGACATAATCACTATAAAAAACTTGATCCAAATAGAGAGCCAACTGTTCTAAACAAGACATATTACCCCCGAAAAATATAGGAATCTTGGTCCTATATTGTGCTTTTGGATACCTATAATCTATTACGTAACCTATGCCAATAATGATATTAGCGCTATGTAAAAATTAGGATAAAGATGCAATTGGCACTAGGTGACAATCCGGGTTGTTATGCCGAAGCATTGTGTGGAGGCTGGCCGTGATGATTGCCCATTACACAACCCATCATCTTACCCGCCTAGACCAAAGTCTGGTACCTGTTTAACGCATAGGTACTGCGAAGCAATTGTAGCTAAGTCCCTTGCCCAAGGAGATTAGTGCGCCCACTGGATTCGAACTCCCGACTTCACGATTATGAAGCAAGCGCTCTAACCACTCGGCCACGCCGCCACTGGAGCTATGTATAACCTATATCAATGATATTCCAAACTATGAAGCTAGCTTCAAAAATAGTATGCAAATTATAGATAGCCTTTTTCTCAAAATTTTAAACCACTCATATCTAAGCTAATTATTGCAACAACCACGGATACCAACGAGACATGGATCTAAAATTAGTTATTTTTCAGTTACTAAATGGTGTTCGTTTCATAATAGTCCTGCAGTTACAATAACACAGGCCACCTGTATTGTGAAAATTTTATCGAATCACTTTAGCAATTACAGACAAAATTCTACTTGATTTTGGTTTTAAATCTGGGAAGTGACTAGCCATTCCTTCTGCTCTTGGATAAGAAATCATCCAAATAATTGCTTTAAACAATGTGTTCCGATGGTTAGTCACACTAAATAGTAAAAAATTAGGGATATCTGTCCATTAGTTCATACAGCTGTAGCTGTTGTTGTAATAAAAATCTACATCAAACAGAATGATGTATCTTTAGCAGGAAAGCTTACAATTATGGGTTTCTAGTGAAGAATGTTTCACGGTGTATCTTAGTTCGAGTAGTATCTATTGCAAATCTGTTCATAATTCCTAGCTGGCCATTTTCCTTATATATATACAACCTACCGCGTGGGGACAAGTCCATCTTTGAGTTCAGGAACTAGAAGGGCCAAACCTACATACACTGAAAATAGGTTTGTGTGAAATATAAATAAAATTTCTTTGAATTTTGCATCACCAGATAGTCTTTTAAAATTCTAAGAAACATTCCTTGAAATTCAAAGAATTATTTTTTAAAGAATTATATATATTTGAAATTTCTTGAATTTTAAACAAATATCTGGTGGCAAAATTCAAAGAAATTTCTTTTAAATTTCACAGAATGTCTTTTTAGTGTACCTATTGCAGAATTAATGTTTGGTATTACCCAGGGTACACCCATGGGTAACTAAACATTCTTAAATATTATACGGCCTATCGCAAAACGTTTCATAAGTAGCTTAAGAAACTCAAACTTATTCCAGCCAACTATTTAATTGTAGTCAAAACAGCACACCTATTTAAGTTCTGTAATAAAATACTTTGTTACATAAAAGTATACTTGTAAAACCAGGCTAAAATTTGTTTACACAAAGCCACGATAATTTTTGGTTTGTTCTGGGAGCAATATGTAAATGAACCAAGAACAAA
>JASANE010001927.1:0-36033 GCA_030248225.1 Trileptium ribeirensis
CTTAGCAGCGTCCAGGACAACCAAATTCAGCGTCTGTGAAGCGCACGGCAAAAAATGCTTTGGGATTCATTTCCAGCAACCTTGCTGCGACTCCTTTTTCTTTGCCCTTCATGTTCGACCCATTATCATATATACGTCTGCGCTCGACAGTCCAAAACCGAAAGCTCCTATTTGAGGTTGGTAAGGAGAACGTCCAGTAGGGATTCGCTTGTAGTGCTGCCAACGTCGCAAAACCCAGAAACCGTTCAAAAATGTTATTGCTAACGCCAGGCTGTACCTTGAGAAAGCGCAGACATGTCGTTAACTGCTCTTGGTGCGAAACGTAATAAGAAGTAAATCGAAAAGGTTTTTGATAGTATCAACTCCCATCTTCCCAACTGGGAAGATGGGAAATAACTTCCCGTCTTCCCTATTTCCCATCTTCCCAGCTGGGAAGACGGGGAATTTGGAAGATGGGAAAACAAGTGTTGAGAAAATTGGTATGTCTAATTGCACAGAGACACACATAAATAGTTAAAATCTTCCCCGGGAAGTTGGGAAGCCCTAAAGGTGACATGGGCCAAAGGTGCGATAAATCTTGCGAAATATGGTGCTAACTTTTCACACAATTATTATACTCTATATTTATTAAGCGTTTTCCTTTTGTTACACTAACGGGAGCGCTAAAAATGCACGGTTCTCATGAAGCATATGATATATGTTAAGCTATGATTCATATAAAATACGTAATAGATTCAAAACATTACCGTTTTCATGCTTACTTTTTGTTTAAGCATCGTTTTTAATCTGTCCCTCAGGGTATCACATAATTATATAGACCAACAAAATAAAATATTTAATGCCGTCCCTTATTACCGTACAGGTGTGCCTTATTACCATACACGTGTCCCTTAAATGCTTAAAAACTCAAAATTTTGACATCTGACAGTTTTTATATCATCGTCGGCAATAAAACGACTATTTCTTAAAACGCTTGATGCCGATCGATAGAAAATCGACCAGGGAACACAGTGACATAAAAATAGTAAATTTTACTTACCATCAGAATCTGGAACAAAGCTGCAAAGTTTTGGAAAAAATGGCGTGGAATAATAATGATTGATAAATGTAACGTTTAGCTCGGTAAACTGTCCCTTATTCTTTACCGAACAATATAGTCAAATCAAAAGTAATATCGCTAGAAAGAACAAAAAACGGCGATTAAAGCGATATACAACAAGCTGTAAATTTATTCGGTGGAAATAAAAAACAGCTGGTTTAAAGTTTAGTGTCCCTTATTTGCGTACGTCCCTTAAATGCACACTCTACTATATGCGGCGTTTACGTTATAAGTTGGCCGCCATGTGGAAGTTTTGTCCACGCACAGCCTGTTTAACACCGTTAACGACATAGTGTACAGAACACCAACACTGTATTCTGAGCAATTCTATATAGTGTTTCGGACACCATCAGCATTTATACATGGCATCATGGACACCATCAGCATTTATACATGGTATCACGGACACCATTAACTTCTAACAAATAGTGATGAAAGTCCTTTGGGAAGATGTCTTGACGTTTTCTCCGTTGTGTGGTGTTTATACGGTTTAACTTCTGTCCGCGCACTTCCTATGCAAAGATTTCAACGGAATGGTTTATGGGTTACAATCAATCAGCGTAAATCATTTGAAATTTTAGTTAGCTAGTTTTCCCGCTTTTTTAAAATAAGTATTCAAACATAGGATGTCGAAGACAGGTGTAATATAAACGGCGTCAGCGACACCATGACATGTGCTGCACTGTACGACCGTCCGAGTACCATGCCCCATGGTGTGGTCATGAGCAATCGTGGACAAATCTTCCACATGGCGGGCGTTTTATAATTTAAACGCCGCATTATGTCGATGGTGTTTCATACACCATGCAATTTATTACATAGTGTGGGTACCTATATGTACTGTATACCACTGTACAGTATGGTGTAGACTATCGGGGTACAAAACTTTCACACGGAGGGACCTATATAACGTAAACGCCGCATAACAATCGCTGTAAAATTTTTTTAAACTAGCCATGTTTTATGTAAGAATGTTAGAAACATAAATAATAATTTATCATAAAGGGCATCTCGCAGAACAAAATCCTTACCATTTCTAAGCCGAGTTGACGGCAGAGCCAGGCTGAAATACACCTTCATGGGCATAACGTGAAATGTGACACTGTCGCAGGAATTCCAGGTGAATCGCGAGCAAGTTTCTAACGACCCGTGAGCGGGCAAGCGCTAACGGGGAGAGTAACCACTTTCGGCGGTCATCTAAACGGCCAAAAGTACCGCTTTTAAACTCTCATTAGAAGCGATTATAAAACTACGTTAGCCGTTTGCCTGTCGCTCATGACCAACAAAAGAAAAGCAACATAAACTTTAAAACAGTTTAATTTATAATTATAATCCATGGAATTTCCCTAGGTATAGCAACCATTAATATATAGTTCCTCTGCTGCTACATGAATTAGACTGCTGCACCAGTGTTTATAAGTTTTAATTGGTTAAACTGACTAGTACGAGGTGTGGACTAGGATATATGGGGTGATCCAAATCGTCTATCCAAGAGAGTAGGTGGTTTTATAACGTTTTTGACTGTAACCGCGAAGTTCGGGTGGCTGGCTTTCTATGTGTATTACTGCCATATTGGTCTGGTTTTACTACTAAACGTTTACCCGCGTACTAGAAGTATATAGTATTTATTAGAATAGCCTATGACTATATTTGCAGAATTTCCAGCCACTTTGGAAAACCCGAACCACAGTTCAAATGACCCGCAATGCAATGCACGTTGTTTATAAAAACGTAGTTAAGTGGTGCAGCGCTGTCCAGTCCTACCAATTTAAAGAATTTATCTTATTTAGAAGAAAGTAAATATATATATATTATATGTAATTCCTGCGATAACAATTTTTTGAAGAAGAAATAAAATTATTACATTTAGTGTTTTTGGATTGAAACATAACAACTACATAAACTACTCACTGGGTTAATAGGTCCGTCCGATATTTCTATCAGTTCAGAAGGTTTTAATTCCCGCCGGCAACTAAACTGATTCAGGACCATGCTATTTGGTTTATTCTATTGATGTGAATTGATAAACGATGAAATTATATATATATCAGTGTGGACAATGTATAGGTTGACAAATATTAACGGGCAGAGCAGAACTATAGGAGCATAGATCACAATAACTGGCTTCAGGTTGAACATATAACCCAACAATGTAGAAACCCAATGATAACTGCGAAGCAAATTGTTTACAGGTATATAATACAGGTCAAGTAAATTTTACACAAAACTTATTGCTCTAAATTGCAATAAATCTGTAACGTAATCTAGGTGCGTAAAAAACATAAGATATTTTTTTCAGTTTCTCCAAAATCTAATTTAATGCTCCGTGCACATGCCGTAAACACAATATTTCCGATAAAGGCGTTTCCTTAACTATTTTATGGTACTGCTACAGTCAGGTTACACATGTACAGTTGAAATCGGAAGTCTAAAACATACACAAAATTTTTTTTATAAAATATAAATATTTAACATCCAAACTTTTTATTCGTATAAATTTCAGCGGCGGAAGTCAAACACATGCTATGTCATCATTCACCATAACCTACGTTACGGTCGTGGCATAATCCTATATATACATTATATAAGCAGCAACGTCAAACCCCCTGTACTAAGCTGCTCTTTTTTGTTAACTGCCGGCTATTGAGCCCAAACGTTTTAAAATTAATACAAAATTTCAATTTTATAGTGCAGAATCATTTATGTAAACAGTGAAAACAGAGGGTTTACTCATTTAAATTAAACTGGCTTTAAATATTATCTGGTTTAACAACTTTCGATTATACATACACACTTAAACCTAATGCATAAAGGAAGTACATGATATAACTTCAGTTTAATAACGGTTATCAGAGAAACATGACACTATATATATGTATGTAACAAGCGTTATTGAACCATTATAATTTATCGTTATATAGATTAGTTTAAATTGTATAATAGTTAAAACATTATCTGCAAAACAAATTAGGATTGACATCACCGTTCAATCTCATATATAATCCCCGTTAGAACGGTATCAGGAAATGGATGTCAACAGCCAGGTATTTAAATTAAGGTAAGACTATCGATTTATATTAAATATATATTCGGCTATTGATTTGAATTCATACCCGGCTATCGACTTAAATTCATGTATAAGGCTATCGATTTATATCAAATCCATGTTCGGCTATCGATTTATATTCATGCTTGACAATCGATTTAATTTCATGCTCACCTATTGACTTAAATTAATACTGCAACGCTATCTATTTATATTAAATTCGTGCGCACCTAACGATTTAATTTCATGTTCGACTATCGATTTATATAATTTCATATTCGGCTATCGATTATTTCATGTTTGGCTAAAACATCTAAAAACCTTAAAAAGTTGATCAAAGTTCCTGTGTAATGCTATTAATCTTTCATATTATAGGTACAGATTACTTAACTGTTGTATTTATCTATCAACGTCATATATAAAAATACATATAACAAAAATAAACTACAATATTATATTAACAGAACCCGTGGCCTTTGATTTTATAAAATTATTTGCTAGTAAGTGATATTCAACCATCACATAACCGGATGATCGGTGACGATAGCAAAATACATATATCTAAATTGGGCGCATGGTGTATAGACACATAATCACATTTTATAGCAACTAGTGAAAAGGTATATACATAAACAAATCCTTTTTATCACGTGGGTTTTTAATTAATGTGGAACAAATATTAACAAAATGGCGAATTTTAGGTTAAAATCAAATGTAGGTTCAAAAAATTATCGGACAGAACATCAGCTTAGATATCTAAATAACGGGCTTCAGATTGAAAACTTGACTCTAAATTAATATGAAAAGCATCAATAACAACCAAAACACTGGTAACTTTCAGTTCAAAACCCGTTATGACAGCTTATTTAGCAATGATTCATTTAAAGTTTGCTAAGATCATATTCGTTCGCACCTCTAAGCTAATGTATATACATACTGGAACCAAGATCTCAAGGACTTCTGGAGCCTGGTATAAGACAGAAACAAAGTGAATATACATAGCCCCATAATATTACAGTGCATTCATAAATAATCTTGTAGCAAGTACCAACACTATAATAATGGATTATATCTTGTCGTATCAATAATGAAAATATTCAGAATTGGTGTGTATTGTAATTCCGACTGCAATTTTATCATCACGACATTAATTCAGCCAAAGCTTTATTGACTAATGACGCACTATATTTTCATAAAAAGTAACACCTAGCCGGCGTCAAAACTGTGAAACTCAATAACCCCAGCTTCATGCATTTATAACATTTAAAATTGGCAATGGTCCTTTTACTTTAACTGAAAATGCGTGCAGAAACAACGCAATATTAAAACAATATCTTCAGCTCGGTGATGCGCAGGACAATCATGTGTTTATAGAAACGAAAACTGTCCACAGTTATCACCGACATTACAAAAGATTCCGACAGAATCAAAACAATAAAATGTCTTCAGCTCGATGATGTGCAGGACAATGACGTTTCAAGTGTTTCTAGAAAGGAAAGCTACTGAAGCCAATCACCGAAATTACATACTACAGTTATTTGCGTTTTGGTCACATGTTTGTATATTTGAAGTAAATCTTATCAATTCAGCAAAACTCCACTACACCAAAATTGAAAGTAATGTACATAGGTATGATTAGAAGTTATAAGATAACAATAATATTTACACTATACCTGGAAAGTTGCAAACACAAAGTCAATATATTTAGGTGCTTACTTGGTAACTAATAGTAAATTTTATTTGTCTGCATTATTGCCAACATTTTTATTGACATTTTTATATACTCGTACCGCGATGTGAGCAATCATGGCACATTGGTTGCACCTTCAGCACGCGAGCATATGGAATAAAGTTAACACAAACAATTTAACCTATCTGCAAAAGGTGCTCGATTTTATTTCAAGCGTAGACTATTTACTAAACAGTGCACAGTTGGGAAAAAATTTTCTCCCAATCGCATAACGGTTCACTAGATTGATGGATTTTCGCAATTAACACAACCGCGTTTCATTGTTGCGTACTCTATTAACGCTATTAGACAAGGCAGGGGCTAAATTTTGTCACGAAAAAGGTCAAGTTTCGCCACTTTTGCAATTACATACAAAATGTATGTAAAGAATTATAATGGAGGAATGGGTTTTCGGTTTTCGTAGTTGTTGAGGTGAATACAACATAATCAATTGTATCTACGTAGTATGCATCAAAAAGTCAAGTTCAAGGGCCCTAACACGTAAAATAACCCTTCAAATTATAGTTTTTTTCTCAAAAGTTGCTACAAATAATGTATATACATATAAAAATTTCAAATATTTTCGTCTTATGGTATGGGAGGAAAGAAAGTCTTAAAGGGTCTTACGATTTTGATATGAACTAAAATGGCCGCAGCGTTACTTAAAGCATTGACGATGCATTATTTTTATGAATTCTTGGTACTTGAAGTATTCAGTATCTGCGGTTAAGCGCAGATTATATCTCCTATCTGCACGAGTAACTACAGTCACGGACAAAATATGTAAGTGCGCAAAAGATAGGCGCTGACGGACGAAATAAGTCCAAATGAAATTGCGTCCGTCCGCGTGTAGACGAAATTGCGTCCGTCCGCGACGAAATTGTGCTGTTGTCGTCCAGACAAAGTTGCGTCCGTCCTCGTTCAGACGAAATTGTGTCTTCCGCGTCGAGGCGAAATTGCGTCCGTCCCCGTGCAGACGAAACCCCGTCACAGTCCACTACTAGAGAAACCCCGTCACAGCCCACTACTAGACGAAATTGAGCCCGTCCACAAATTGCATCCATCCGCGTACAGACAAAATTGCGTTTGTCCGTATCCAGGTGCAATTTCATACGTTCGTGCCTAAACCCTGTGTGTCAGAAATAAAGCAATAATTTTGCTGATAGGACCAATAACGATATCATTATACATTAATGTAAAACATTTTAATACTCATATATATTATTTGAGGCACCAATTTTATTTTTTTAATTGGACCTGGAGAAAATAATACGAAAAAGCTGCGTTATGCTGTTTCACCTGAAACTGAATGTTATTTCGTCACGATTAATGGTTTCTAGAAGCTCCCTACAATGGTTTCTAGAGCTGAATATCTATGTCATTAACAATGTTTCACATGGACCTAGTCCAGATATTGACCATAGAAAACTTAATCCATTTTGAATTTCCATCAATGGACAATAATAGTTATACATGTTTTGCAACATACGAAAACAACGTGATGGAATGATGCGATGACAATAATGAAAACAGTCGCTGTTGTTGACAGAAAGTTGGATTACATACCTACATCTTGATACACTACGGCATGACTAGATAACATATTAGCACACTATATAAACGTGCATCCTATACTCACCACTAACTACCATATTATATGTGTAGCTGTACAGCCAGCTATCAAGACATGAACGTAATACGAAAAATATAACATGACAGCAAAATACAACGACCAACCAGAAATTCTCACTGTTTTTGCACTTTAAGAGTTCGTTGGTATGGGTGGGTATCATGAAAGTACCCAAGGGAAGTGGGTCCACCGGGCAAATGCACCCAGAAATAGCTTAGACGTTGAGCTTATATGGCTTTACATACGTAATCTAAACCTCGAAAGTTTGTCTTTCGCCTCCCCTATTGTAAACCCTGTGCATACGGCGGGTCTCCACAGGTTTCATCCGACCACAACTACAAAATGTTATACAGAAAATTTAGTAAGGTTTGACAAATAGTCGACACACCTTCAGTTACACACGATCCATTGTCGTGCCATAAAAACAAGTATAATACTTGCAGTAGAAGGAATCCATGGCTTCAATAAAAAAACCGTTCAGAACCTATGCTAACGTCGGTTATTATAAATACACCATCTCAAACCCTAAACAAAATTTCTATCATCCTAACTCTGCGACATTTCCACAAAAATATTCTATCTGCGGCCGAAAAAACAGTTATGCCACTTGTCTGTAAAACGAAGAATACGCATCACCATCTTTATGCAACAATAATATTTTAGAAAAATCACTTATATTAACTAAGAAAAGTGGTTGGCACAATTTTATAGCTATACGTATATTACACGGAGCATGAGCACAACACATTATGAAGCTTGCCATATAACTATCATAATTCAAGGCCATTTCGCTACCATATCGTAGTTGAATCAAAACGCTGGAATCCTTTCCTGAGAAGTGTATATTAGATCGTCATCGAGCGTCAGCACAACCTAAAATTTATGTTTTACTTTACTTAATGTTTTACACAATAATACAAAAAGTCATCCTTGATAATATCGGTGATGTTTGTGAGTGTAAAAAGGAATTTGACGCTAGACAAGGTCCCCCCCCGAACGTTAGGTGCCGCCAATCAAAGTAGCAAACATCGGGTATGCTCTGAATCTAAGTGGGCTAAATTTCGGTTCAAAAAGTTTTTCGAGACAGTGCACACCATTACTTATAGGACTGTTGTGTGTTATACACATGTTTTTGACTAAATTCTTATGCTTCATCCTGTAGGCCAATTTAAGTTTTCCCTTGAAATGCGCATTATATGTACTTCTTGCACAAGATTTGACATTTACCATAGCAAAACGGTAATCGTTATAGCAAAGGCGGAATTTCATCAGAACTAGCTACAATTACAAAGCGAACAGGGTTTTAGAAATTAATGGGAGCCGATCAACCAACACACAGTCGACAGTAGTCGCGGACAAAGGCTATCCGTCGCTTTATTATAAGATATCCTCTGAGACAAGGCCTCGCTGTTGCATTTATGCTGAAACGGATAAGAGGCACTGAAATTAATTATTGAAACTTAACCTTAACACAACTCAAAGAACTTTAACCTAAGGGAAACTATGTGTTATGGCAAGATTGAAAAGCACACCAGCACCGTTAGACATGTGAACATAACTGGATCCTTTATTTCATACTTCAATGCCCAAAAATTCTAAAACGTCAGAAATTAACCGATAGCACACTCACTTAATAATTTGTCTGTGGCTGTAGAGCACTTCCTACAAGTGAGTCCTTCCTCACGGTTGTTATATTTAGCAGGCTTAAACCTCTTTTTAAGTTATTTTAAACCGGCTCAAGTTCATTATTATTTGAGAACTTACCATAAACGATAGGAATAAGCTTATCGATGACAAGAAATGCCAAACGTCATGTGTATCGTAGAAATCGAGAAAAACACAACCCCGATTGTGTTCCCGGGACTCGGCTGATGATTTCTAAAATCATACAGATAAACAAAAGCAATATTCAAAAACATTCAGTTCGTGAAGCTTCAAACAGCATGTATATCTTTTCAAACACCAGAAGCCGTTAGTTTTAACTCCATGACAAATATCTCTAAAAGGGTTGCATAACAAATAATACCAAAATACATAACTCTGACGAAAACCATAGGCGTAAGATACATATTTGGAGAAATAAAAATTTAGTTCTGGGACCAAAATGTGGCGTCGAATGATATTATCAAAGTACGCAAGGCGGTAACAAATTACTTCATATTTTTATCTTCACATGATTTACAGCGACATCGCTGGAAATTGTTAGGTTTACCCAGCAATGCTAATATATTTTACTTATCACGCTTGGACGCTGATGTTTACCTAAACCATACATGTATGAAAGCATTTTTTAAATAGCATATTATGCTATTTCACTTCCTAGGAATAACACTTATTTTCCTTCCCAACATACACAGCGGCCAAAAATAAGTCCAATCGAAAACGATTGACATCGCAATAGATCGAAATTTCTTCTAATAGCAACATAATTTTGAAATTTATCCAACTGCCAAAATCGAAGATATTCGAAATCGACCGAAATTTCTTTTAATCTAAATCGAACAAAATTTCGTTTAATCGAAATCGATCAAATTTTCGATCGATTATTTGCACTGAATTCTGGCCGTGACTGTACTTACATTATTCATATCGAGTCATACAATAGTACTACTGTGCTACTAAATCAAGCATAAAATGACTCAAAGCTGCAGCTTCCGCAGTTAAATTTTCACCGACGTTCAAGGAAGCATAGAGCATTATCTCGAAAATCAAGTGCAGCTGCCAACTCACACTGCGAAATTAACTCTGAATGCCGTGTCGTTTTATTCTTCACAGTAGTAAAAGTATTTCTTGCCTGTCGAAAAGTATTCCCGCTATATTCATGAGCTCCAGTTAGTTTAAAACAAATAGACCTATTCATTGCAATTTAATATCCTGCTGCATTTGACAGTACGATCCCCACGATTGGCGTAGGCATGACAATAATTATAACAATGCAGTCGGAGAGCATGACGCTAAAGAAAGCCCCACCAGAATGATAACCGTACTAATTGATAGAATACAAATCACTAACCTCCCATGTTGTAAGGCGAATATTGAAAAAATACAAACTGAATGCCCATGATATTACGGCGCAAATAATATAAACCATCAAGCGGAACCATATCCTTTCACCACTTGTTAGCTGTAAATAAAAATTGCTGGTAGCATCGTAACTAAAGTTGAAAAAATTTAGCAGCAACGGCAGACTCAGACAATAAGACTTTAGAGTATTTTTCTAAAAGATGTGGCGAAAATGAGGAGCAATAAGTCAATATTATTTTCAAAGCAAAAATAACTACAGAACGCGCCAAAAATGGCCGTCGCAGTTCAATCGAGTAAGCCACGAGCAGCGAAGGGCTCATTCAAAATTTCGATACTAATAAAATTAATAAATTCTTTGAAATACTTTCTCGAGCGAATCTCGAAGTGTTCGTAGCGAGCCTGTAGCGAGAGACAGATATTTTCGTGAGTAGTGTAATAAATTAAAATAAAAAAGTTATGTTGCGTTCCAGACCACCAATTTCCTTGCTATAACATTTTAGTACATTTGTCTGGTTTTAAACATGAAAAATTAGAAATTTTTTTATTAAATAATCGTCACATATCGTAGATTCATAACTGAAGTCGACTAAAACTGCATACTTTGGCCATTACAGTAAACTTTAACCTTGCTAATTTTAACCGGCCACAGTAACCAATGAAAAACGTATCAGAGAATATATAGAAATATTAAGAATTAGATGTGTTTCTACAAAGATCTGACACAAACAAAAATGGTGGTTACATTCAGCTTGCTCTAACCTTCCGCAAGCGAATTTCTATAGACCGCAAACCACAAAGTCCACATCTAGAAGTTACGATTGCAAATGCGGGAAAATTTTTCACGCTTTACCGTAGGTTTAAGGTGATTTAAGTTACAGAAGAAAAAGACGCGATATATATTCAAGACAAAGTTGCCTAGTAGGATTTCTAGGAATGCGGTTTCAACCCAATCTCTGCATTCAATAACCGTAATGCCTCTCTCTGACACTGGCGTTTTTGTGACTGTGCCTTACACAACTTGTAGAATATGATAAACCAGCTTCTCCAAACTACCACTACTATCTCGCAAGCCAGTGTGAATCGAAGCGAACATGGTTTCATTTTTAAGTTATCCTGTATAATCTTCTGTAACAGGCTGTATTTGTGTATATACTACCCTAAAACCTCTTGAACCCTGAACCCATTAAAAATCCTAAAACCTTGTCAACCATAAACCCATAGAAAAGAACCGACGATGCATCAAGTATTTGTGCTAGTTTCAAGATAACCAAACACCGTATTCAGCATACCGGAAAACTTATATACACAATTCTGGATGACCAGTATGCCCCACGAAACAAAAGAATTGAAGACAGAATATATGTTTTGGAATTTGAGTTCATTGACCCGAAACCCATTAAAAATACATGAAATATGCACCAAAGACTATATCTAGATAACCAAAGCATAGTACTTGGCACATCAGAAAACCTCTATACACTATTTCTGTAGCCAAGTTCCATACTTCTGGAGACCGACTATATTCTGGAAACAGGGTTCATTGACCCTAAATCCAAAGAAAATGTCTATAAGATTATAAGTGCTGGACTCTAGACAACCAAAACACCGCGTTGATTCTACCGGAAAACCTATATAGATAATTTTGATGACCTGTACGCAATACGTAACCAAATAAATGAAGACAGACTATATCACATAAATGGGGGTCAACGACCTAAACCCATTGAAAACTCAAGAAAAGACACAGTATATAAGCAAATCATTGTATTCTTTATTCGTAATACTTATTATAGATCATTCCTGATGCACTGGACGCAATGCATAATCAGACAAAATGAAAACGCACCACATTTAGGAAATCGGTTTTGTCGACTGTGAAACCCTTGGTAGAAACCCATGAAAAGCTATAATACAGTTAAGTTGCTGGCTAGTCCAAAGTGCGGGGCCGGCATTTTCGGCTGTCCCCCGGCAAAAATTCGGACGCCCCCGGCTCAAAACCCCTGCTGAGAAAAATTAACGTTTAAACGCGATAAAATGCGGCAAAAAATTGCCCCCCCCGGCAATAATTTCCGAAGTTTGGACTAGCCAGAAGTTGGACTCTTGATAGCAATACCATCCTATTCACCATGCCTGATAACCTAATAGGCAGACATTGTAAGGTAAAAACAAGCAACAACCCGGCGATATTTGAAAAATCGCTATTTCTGCAAAGGGTGGATTAACCATATTCGGGCCCACAGCGGCCCAAGATGTGGTCCCACAAAAAATGTCGTGGTCAGCAAAATTTTAGATCGCGATGAGCTAATGGTGGTCTCCATTTTTCGATACAAAGCCTGTGTCGCGAGATAAGGTCTGTGAAACACTGGTACCCATATGGCCAGATAACCTTAAAAATCCGTTCTTAGCCGGGTTGAGCCGAAACATGAGGCCTTAGCTCTTCGCGTTCCAATATAGGGCACATCGCCATCACTTTTGCTTACGAACAGAAAAATTTGTGGAAATCCGTCCATCCGAAAATAAGTTATGAATGACAACAGACAAAAAAAGAAATTTGCACGATTTCCCTCCTAGCGCCCTCAGTGGAAGCGCCGCTCGTTTCGCTTGCACCGCTTCAAAAATTTATATCAGGGGCATGATCTGGCAGCGATTCCCCCAGTTCATATGGGGTCCTACAGTGGAACTAGAGACTATAAAGTTATGTAATGTCAAAAACGCCAAAAATGTGCAATTTAGCATTGTAAATAGATTTAAATGGAGAACTTTAGCGATTCTAGCCCCGCAAGAAATTTTTTTTGATATTTTTAGAGAAAAATTAGTAAATATATTACTCCGTCATAGAAAAATTTGGTGATTTTTAGTGGTTCAGGAAAGTGCTTGAGGGCATAAAATGAATGGAAGAGGTTGAAACCTGGGGTCCTTTCCCCGTATTTGGAAAAACCAAATTAATAATGAAAGTTAACTTTAAGTATCGCACGGAGAACAATTTGAGAGAATGTGGCCTTGTCAAACACTGGATATATTCTTGAAAAATAACTGAAGCTATATATACCGATAGAAAAATATTGTACCTTCATAACAATATAGTACAGCAAATAAAGCATCAAGTTTGTAATAACGATAGCTAGCAAATACGAAGGAAAATCTTTCTGTCGCGTAACGATACCCAAAACGATGCTAAAATACAACAAATATAGCAGTAAAAACGGTCAAACACTCACACAAACGACAAAAATTGGTTCAGGAATTCATAGCTCACCTATCCATGACGGGAGCACCTCCACGCATGAATACCCTCCGTGGTCGTAATTACATATGACCCGAAACAACAATATTATACAAAATTCATGACGAATTCATGACGAATTAATGTCCCTAAATTTATGTTTTCTGTATACTAAATATTTTTTTAAATTTATTTACTAATATTTCTAATGATCAAACGCTTTATTAATTAGCCTGAAAATGCTGGACGACATACAAGTAAATACAAATTTATATGTAGCATTTTACGCAAAATATATTCCCGCCATTTTTAAATTTCCCCTGAAAATGAACATGGTGCCCCAAAGTCCTTCCCACTTTTAAGAAGGCCGCAGACAGACCAGCATAATGCTAGCAGAACTACATTAGCTTGTTTCTGTTCATTGTTGACGAAATTTCAAATATACGTCTGTCAAGCATATTTATTGAGTATGCCTCATTTTAAGTATAGTTTTACCATCAGCTGACGCAACTGAGGTATTATTTATAAAACCAAATATTTTTCAGTCACCGATAAGAGTATCGCAGCAAGAAAGGTGCAATTTCACAGATCGACAAATAATTGCTGGAAAACAAAATTTTCTGACACTTTATACCCAACAAGTTCGGCAACTGGTTTAATGTACATATAGCGGTTAAGTTTTAATGAAATTATTATTAGTAACTCGTACGGTGAGGGAACACGAACAAACGAGTGAGGCTAGTTTGCGCTCAGTGATTATTTCGAGTTTTCAGTTATAGAAACAATATGACTGTTTCCAGAGTATTTAGTTTCTTGGACTCCCATAATGAAATAAAAACAATACAAAAAGGTCATTTTCAGCATTATATAAGAACCCTACGAACCTATATTTCTTCTCCCAATTGCCAAAAACAGGAACGCTTTAGAATTTCATAAATATTTCCAAAAAATTGTGTCATAAAATAATTACATACACTAAGTATTCTTTTCACGCGTCCATTTCCATGGTATACGCTTATAGCGCTTGCCGTGTTGAAGGCGCACCACGCAAATCCAATATTGCTTCAATTGCTAAAGTATTCAGCACCTTCGGAAACCCATATATCTATTCTAACTATGTAAAGTGGAACGAAATTGGAATAATTCTAAAGTTGACCAAATTTAGTTTTCTGCACTGTCCTCAAGAGAAACTGGTTACACAATATAAGTCTGAAGTAATGAAACCATCATGTTTAGCGGGTTAAATAATTAGCCTATCCTTTACTCCCAACAACTAGAAAAGTAACATATTCACAATTTGAGAACTTTATAACTTTTTGGGTATTTTGAAACCTTGACTTATATATAGGTCGATGAACCGCTGCCTTAACAAAAGTGTTATGTAGCAAATCTGTAGCTTTCCGATATATTATATCCGAAACGTCTGAAAAGTTAATTTTGAAGCTACCACGACGGTTTGACATAAAAAATTTCAACAATTTGGGATTCAGACCTGCGATCGTATGATATACTTTACACGTATTTACCATAATACCAGACCTGGTCAGCACACATTCTCAAGCAAACCGAAACTAAGACAAAAACGTATTACTACGCTGAGACAAATTTCGCTGAACTTTAAATATCAAAATTACAAAGTTTCCAATTCCTGTTTTCCCAGAATTTGGACAAAATATCATTGGAGCAGCGCAAATAACGCAAAGATTCTCCAAAAAAGTTTCTGTCTAATAATAACTTACCACAATTCATCAATCCAGCGATGAATTTAGATATTTCACAACGATCGCTATTTTGAATTAAACAGATAAAATGTTGCAAAACGAATCTAAGACTACTATAATCATTAACAACCTACAAGAAGCTAAGATCCGGAAAAAGACATTGAAAATTTCGCTTTAACTTACTAAGCCAAATTTAAAATATTGCCAACCAACAGGAAAATCATTCGCTGCTAAAATAAAAAGACATGATAAAATTCAACAGAAATTTTAAATTAGCCATCATAGCGATATTTCCAAATGCTACCGTTGAATTGATAAAATTTGTTTTATATCCTTCCAATATTTCGTTATCACTATTTTCAATCTTTCTGCTTAAACACTGCGACTGGCTTTTGCCTCCCCCAATTATTTACACGTAAATTATTTGCAAAAATTTTAAACAAACTATCGCAATCACTTTTATAACTCTGTCGCATAACTGCACGCATCTGCTGATGGGAGTAAAGGTTTTATTATTTAGACCTGATCAAGAAGAATAGCTACGCGATGGTTATACATTCTTAAGAAGGAGAGGAAGGCGCTCAGAGTTTTTTCGATCTACTTCACGACGCACTGCGGTGAAAATTTATTGCAGGTCAACCAACATAAGCACAGTCGCAGGAACGAATTATTACACAAGTGCAAAATAATCCATCCGAATTTCAGTCGACTTCGATTAAACGAAATTTTGATAGATTTTGACTTCATTAAATTGTGATTTTACCGCAATTAGATAAATTTTAAATCTGTAAAATTTGATTTATTTTCCATTAAACGAAATTTTGATTAGGGCGTTTGCGTTTAGACGTGTTTGCGTGCAAAAGCGTTTAAACGCATTTGCAAGCATTTGCGTTTGCGTGCGTTCGCACGTGCAGTTAATTCTGTTCGTGATTGTAAGATCAAAAATATGTGTCCTAAGTGGATGATTAAACAAACAGGGCTCACGAAATAGGGTGTTTGTGTACATTGAAATCTTCGATTACTCCCGGCGGTATGCCCCTAGGCTAAAAAATTTCATCAAACTGTTAAACAAATCTTGTCTAATTTTGATATGACTTGGCAGCGGCCCTGAGTCGATTTATTAGCTATTTTATTGAAGAACACTGAATTTTGACAATTTCTAAACTTGAAGTCAGCAGTTGAACCAAAGACCATACTACTATTACTTTCGCCTATCAATAAAATAATAAGTGAAATGAAGCACGGCCTACACTGAAAGCGGCAGTTTTTTTACATTTGCTCTGAAGTTTATATTATTTCTGTGCATAACAAACAAATCTGAAATAATATCCGAGAAATTTATTGTTTCACACAGTTACAAGCAGAAACGTACAAACATATGCCCTTAAATCACAAAAAAAATATTTTTAAACCTTATACAACTACTGCAAAATATAGATGCAAACTGCACGCTTACTTAAAGCTACATCATACTGCACCAAGCCAATATACAGTACTCGCCAGAAATGAGTGCTGTTCGTTCGATGTTCGACCGAAGTTTGTTCGTTGTTCGCTCGATAAATTCGAAAATTTGTTCGAATTTTACTCGAGACGTGTTCGAAATTTTGGCGCACTTTTTTAATTTGTTCGAAAGCTGTTCGAAAAGTGTACGAGATATAAGGAATAAATATTGTTCCATTTCTGTTCAAATGTTCGCTCTTTCGAAATGAGACACTCATTTCTGGCGAGTACTGTACCTTCGCCCGTGTATGATGCAAATGCGAGAGGACGATGGGCGCTTTACAGGTGCTGGCCTGTCCAAAGCCCTCCGAAAATTGAGGGGGAAACTTCCGGGGCCCGCATGTTCATTCTTGGGGGAAAATTAAAAGTGGGGGGGGGGTAAATTTTGCTTAAAAATACTAAATATATCCATATGTTCATGCATTTTTACTACCGCGAATGTATTTTCAAGCTTAAAGCCATATTTTACCATTATAAATAGTGGTAATTAATGTTTAAAAACAATTTGCGAAGAAAAACAAGTTTTTAGAAATAAAAAAATTTTTTGGAATTAGTTGAACATGGGGGGTTTCGGCCGAGTGGGGGAGGGGGCGGACATGGGGGAAAATCTCACGAACATGGGGAAAATCTCACGAACATGAGGTATTTGGAAAGTGGGGGTTCCCCACTGTGGACAGGCCAGCAGGTGTACAGTTACAATCAGAATTAAGTGTTTATAAAATCGAACGCAGACGAAATCGAACGAAAACGCAATCGATCGATCTTCGTTTAAACGAACTTCGTTAAATTAAACGCAAACTAACATTTTTATTAAAACATTTTTTTATTTCAGCACAATCGAAATTCGTTAAATTAAACGCGAACTAACATGTTTTGTTCATTTTTTTTATTTTGGCGCAATCGAATTTCGTTTATTGATCGATTTTCGTTTAAACGCAAACGACCGAAATCGAACGAAGCTTCGATCGATTTTTGAGTGCTTAATTCTGATTGTAACAGTTACTGTAATTCAGACGCCCACTTTTTAGTGTTTTCCTTCCTATGATAAAGAAAAGCAATCTTAGGCAGTGTTGACCTGGCACTGTTTGAAAATCTGCTTCCCTTCGCAGTTACTACAAAGCCCTGATCATAAAAAACTGACCGGATATAGTGGAAGAAACCAGCGACGACCAGCGACACTCGATTGCCATTCAGATCTAATACTCGCTATTATGTTGCGATCTGAAAAATAATCTGACGGAATAGAGCAAAAATTTAATACGAATCATCGCTGCATTACTAATAATTAGCATGACGTATTGAATTTATTCATGCACGCAATCCAAATCGTATTTCAAACTATCTATATTGAGAAAAAAGTTTTCGCAAATAGTGTTTCACACCTTGCCAAACTGAGTCATTAGATGGTATGAGGTAAACACAAACATTAGAGCAAACAATATATTAATGACCATGACGAGTTTCCACGAATATAATGCTTAACTTAGCGTCAACGCAGAAGCTGATGGTCTGCAGAAATTTATCGAATTAAATAAAAATGTGGATAACGGTTTCTCAGGACAGAGAATGAAATTTAACGACAGTGTACATACTTGATCACATTCTGTTCAAGTACGATTTTGGATAAAATACAACTGAAATCTATAGTCAAATGAAGCACTCAGCTTGGCCACTTTCAATGAATACGCAGTAGGATTTAAGCTGTACAAATAATGACTCTTATATGTTGCACAAAGTCCTTATCGTGAGATTGAAGTGGGGAGGAGGGTTCCGTAGCCTCGTATTTCCATATTTTTATTTAAAAATTTTCACATTTTGCTCGTGGGCAAACGGCAAGCAAGCATTTTGTTTTCTTAGTGGGGTGGGTGAATTTAACTATTTACGACATGTTATGTGGCTTTGATATAAAAAGGTTCGACATCAAACTCAAATTTAGTGTATCCATGCTGCACGCAAATACTACGTTCAGTCAAGGGGAGTAGATTAAGTTGAAAAAAATTTACAAAATCCGAATATGAAAATAATAAACACTGCTTACAATATTTACTGTACACATGGAGTATGAATAACGGTTGATTTCAAGTATGTCCAAGTTTACGTAATATTTTAAAGAACCCAAAACATAGTTACCGTTGCGGTTTACCATAGGTAATACCAAACGTTAATTCGCCAACAGGAGTTATGACCCCTCTTGTTCCTAAGGATAGAAATATCCAAATGTAGTTCCAAGTTTTAGGCATGAGTAACCGTCACCTACGGATTATTAACATGTTGTGACAGATCCTATTCCGAGCAAGACACGCCACATAACGTGCTAAATTAGAAACCAATAATAACAAACTTTTGTGCTAAAAATAGATTATCCTGTTGCTACAGTTATAATCACAATTAAATGTACATATAACCGACGCAGACGAAAACGAACAATGACGCAATGGCTCGATCTTCGCTTAAACGAAATTCGTTAAGATAAACGTATACTAACGTTTTTATCGAATTAATTTTTTAAACACACTCGAAATTCGTCATTAAACGCGAACTCACATTATTATTAAGTTGTTTTGGACGGAATCAAAATTCGTTAATCGATTTTCGTTTAAATGAAAACGACCGAATTCGAACGAATTTTCGTGCGATTTTTAGCACGTCATTCTGAGTGTAACTGTAGGTTACCGCGCTAACGCAACGTTTCGTGACAACAATGGCTATCGCTCCTGAACGGGCAGGCGGGTATATGTAATTTTGTTACCATTCATTGCAGTTAAACATCGGAACAACAAAATCCACTTTTAAACCAAAATCACGTCGAATATTGTTGTTTCCACCTGTAACATGGTAACCGGTAAAGTGACGTTAAAAAATTTTCACAGTACAAAGGGCCTGTGCTACTAAAACTGCAGGACTGACATCTATCCGATACCCTCTTTGGCAACTGAATAATACAGCAAAAACTACCAATTTTGTGTCAAAACAGAGTAGGTATTGCTGATGTAATGACTTGAGGATAACAGGCAGTGCATAATTTAAATTTTGACAGTGGGTGACCATTTTTGACAGATACATATAAGCTACATACTATATAGACGATATTTTGCAAACCTCGTCCATACAACGATATAGACTGCTAAAAACAATATTGTCGACCAAAATTTGTGTATATATTTGTTGTCATAATATAGATATAGTTATTGAAGGTCATAGTTTTACCATGTATGTCGTTTTTTGATAAGCGGATACTGCTGAATTCATCCGAATATACATGTTTAGCTTATAAAATACGGGACTATGGTTTCAGGATCAAAACGCCCAGACGTTACTGCTATTGTCTGTAGCTTTGCAAAGATTGCTCCGATTTGCTCAAAGTTCAGCGATGTATAAATTGATATGTATTAATTGAGTTTATTACTTATACTTTTCGTTTGACCTAAATATTAGACATGATTTGATCTGGCGATCAAATAATTAAAAGCAGTGGCGCTAACCCAAAGGTTCTAGCACAGCATCTAGCATAGCAGAACGCTGTGTAGTTAGTTAATTATTTTAACAACAGTTGATGGCTTAAGTCTGAAAACAAAACTGTGAACTAACTAATTTTCCATTGGCCTTTGTAGTAAAACTCGACACTAATCAGAAACAACAAAACGATGTAGCAAACGCTGAAGACTATCCAAAACGCCAGTGTATTGTAAACCTGAAACACATTTTATTCAAACAGATAACGTTTAACAAACGATGCTCATACGAACTAAACGATGCTCATACGAACTCATGCGTTTCGGAAACAAAGCAAAAGCTAATTATCTACAGTTACAATCAGAATGAAGTTCTGAAAAATCGATCGAAGTTTCGTTCGATTAATTTAACGAATTTCGATTGCGTCAAAATAAAAATTCTATAAAACATGTTACTTCGCGTATAATTTAACGACTTTCGATTGTGTTGAAATAATAAAAAATATTTTAATAAAATATGTTAGTTTGTGTTTAATTTAACGAAGTTCGTTTAAACGAAGATCGATCAATTGCGTTTTCGTTCGATTTTGTCTGCGTTCGATTAAGCACTTAATTTTGATTGTAACTGTATATCGCTAAACTTCGGCTAAATATAAAGTATAAAAAATGAACACCAATAAGTGTTACTAGGTTTATTCAATAGCAATTAGTAACTTTTTAGACTCTTGCACGACACGCAGGCGACAACAGAATAAAACTATGTACGTCAATTTTTGGAAAAACCATGTAAATTGCTAGACACCCAAAAGATATCGCGTTTGCCATTCAGAAATTGAAATAAGTTTCTGAACCAATAATATTATCTTCGTTTCAAGCGTGTAATAGTGGCAACATATACAAACCCTATTTATTATATTGTGCGAAAAGCGCGCATATTCCGTTCGATAGCATAAGCCATGAATATATTCAGTTTAGTTGGAGCGAACACCTCTGAACAAATCTTCCAGGTCAAAATGGCAAAAAAACAAGTTTTCAAGGGTTCTTTGCCAAATCTGGCAACACGGGTGCCAGTCTTGCGAAAAAGCTCGAAAAACAGAAACCGCCACACAGAATCAGCACAATCGAGATCTATAAGTTTGCTGAGCAACATTTTTGTGGAGCCACTCCATACGTCACTGTGGGCCCGTATATTATTGATCGATCCTTTGACAGAAATATTTTTTAATTTCGGCATGTTACTGCGTGTTTCACCTTACAACAAACACGCTGAATACGATGGTTTTGTTGTGTTGTGATTGGTGCAACTTCAGAATTATGTGGTCAAAAACCGATGTTTCGCTCGATTTCGATCGTTTCCGTTTAAACGAGAATCGATCGTTTTGCGATTTACGAAGTTCGGTCGCGTTAAAATAAAAAATTTAGTTAATAAATACTTACTATTTTGATTTAGTTTAACCAATTTGTTTAAATGAAAACCAATCCATTTGCTAAACCGTTCGATTTTTTGTACACATAATTCTGATTCGATTATAACTGTATACCATTTCATGGGGTTCCCGAAGAGGTTTGAGCTCGACCACATTTCCAAAAAGGAATCTGTTTTCATTATTTTTGGTAATGTATTGCGTATAATAACATAAAAATACTCCATATATATACTGTAAAAGTGTGGTCGGGGAGATAAAAGCATGAGATCAACAGGTCGGCCGAGAGATAAAGCTCAGGTCGTTTCTTCATTCTCTTCCTCATGGGATTGAACCACAACAGACAAATTTATATAGTTGTATTCACTCCACCATAGCCCAAACTAGCAATTGTCGGGGGGGGGTAATCAAATGTGCTAAAATCGATCTTTTGACACTGCGCCGGGATAAGTAACAAGAAGCCCCTGGGTTAAAATTTTTTCAAAAGGTACCCAGGAGATAGGTATGATCTAAGAATCACGTTTATGTACCGTGCATAAGTAACGAGTAATGACCAAAAAAGAATTTGGTCGGAAGGGGGGTAAAAGTGGGGTTTATTCCATATCGGCAGTTACTACTCTCCAGGATTGGAGTAGATTTGAAAACTGTGAACTAAAAATAATGTAGTGAAGCTGGCCTGTCCACAGCCCTCCGAAAAGTGGGGGGGAAACTTCGGGGGGCCCCATGTTCATTCTCGGGGGAAATTTCAAAGTGAGGGGGTATAAATTTTGCTTAAAAATACAAAATATTCCATATTTTCATGCATTTTTACTACTGTGAACGTTCTTTCAAGCTAAAAAACAATATTTTAGCATTATAAATAGTGGTAATTAATGTTTAAAAAACAATTTGCAAACAAAGAACATAAATTTTCAGACAAAAAATTGTTGGAATTAGTTGAACATGGGGGGTTTCGGCCGAGTGGGGGGGACGGACATGGGGGAAAATCTCACGAACATGGGGGGATCTGGAAAGTGGGGGGTCCCCCCACTGTGGACAGGCCAGTGTAGACCTGACCAATCCTGCACAAAAAAAGAATTAAGGCCATAATTTCGAACACCGAGCCACGGCACTACCCAGAAAAAACAGGTCGTAAAACGTTTTTAAGGTTTTTGTTAATTTGGGACCTATGTGGATGTCCAGCCCGTTATGGCGGGAGTGAGGCCAAAAAATTTTGTTGTTTCAAATAGCAAAGTGATGTAGCTTTTTAGCATAAACAACATTTTTGCCAGTTTCCTGCACGTTTCTGTGCTACAGACCAAAATATCCACTTTTACCCAACCCCGACCAAAAGGACATCATAGCGTGAAATGACCCACTACATGAAATCCATTATTTGCTATGCCGTGCCCTGATTTGGCAGAACGATAGTTCGGCTTCTTCGTATGCAATGCATTTTCGTAGAAGTTGTCGGCAAAGTGTCCTAACATTCCTAATAGAAAATCAGAACAACTGTAGAAATTCTTTGGTAGAGATTTTAGTATTTTAGTTACAGTTATATTTCGTGTTGGTGTAAAAAGGTTGAGGTCTGGTTTTAACTAGGTCAGACGACAAAATCAATGTGTCGTATTTTACACGCAGTGACCAACAAATTTCCTTGTTGAATTGATATTATGAATTTTTATTCAGTGCAGGTCAATAGATTTCCCATGAGCTCTGATCATTCACAAATTTATCATCGTGTTCATTTTGGCTTAATCTTTACATCGTATCGTAAAATAATACTTTAACTGCTGGTGCGCTGCCGTTCGAGCAAGGCCCAATATTACGTATCTGTTGTGATGTAGTAGCAGATTTTTTAAATTGCCGTTCGCTAATTCAGCGATCTTGACCACAGGATAAACCCACAAACAGGCCATCGACAGTTTCTTTAATATTTAAATAATATTAAGCTGTTTTTATACACGAAATGCAGATTTTCATAAAAAAACTAAGCTTACCACTCCAATAACAGCGATAAAAATAATCAAGGCCATAACACAGTAGGCAACGTGTGCATGAGCATTGATGTCTGGATGACGGATTTGATAAATTTTGAGCACTCCAAGGCACCCGATCATGTACATAAACGCAGTATCTTAAATATTATGAAACCGATGTTGTATCGACAACTAATATCTACCACAAACTAACGAGAACAACAAAAAATCGCTACCATAAAGGAAGATTAGAGAAACACGATTTACATCATTCCTTGAATGTAAGAGACAGCTAGTTCATTTTTGGGTAATTAAATGAAATTATCGTTAGGCCCAATCGAAACTCTGTGTTTAACTAAACAAAGCACGTGGTTTCACTGTTTCACTTACTTAGCACCGTCAACGGAAAGATGTAGTTTGGTATGCCGTGAACGTAAACTCATCCATGCTGATATTAATAAATTTTTAGATTAAAAGAGTCGAGGTTATAATGTGGAGACGTCGTCCCGTTGTCATGCCCCGAAAATCGTTCGTGAGGCGACTACTATAAAACTGACGATCGTGAATAAAAAATAAAATCGCTATGAATTATTAATACAACTGTATCAACAGCTGTGGTTCATTATTACTATTACTACTTTCTGCATCAGGATTGTAGTATGTGCGACCGAAATGAAAGTAATACTATGCACAAACGTTGTCGAGTTGATTTTACTTAAAAAACCAAAATTTTCCAAGGACCATGACATGCGGGCTTACCATCAACATCACGTGGAAGTCAAAAAATCTGATGCCTCCATTGCAGCGGCTAGACTAATATTTCGAAAACTATTATACTGCTGTGTGATTCTAACCAGCAATTACTAACAACAGCTTTTTGGAAAAAAATTACTATTCTCCAAACTAATGTGAATAATTGAGTACAAAAAGTTTAGTTATTTTAAAGTGCATGGTTATATTATACCCGCCACAATAATGACTGTTGCCTTATGAGCGTGTTAGCAACAGAACAAAGACCCGGTCAAATGTCACGAGTAATGTAGCCGGATGTTAGTTTAAACATATTTTAGATGTTTTCCGCATCCCGCCAAGACAAACTTCCTAGGAACCTAGAAATTCATGCATAATTCTGACCAGTCCAAAGTGGGGGGAGGCGGGGATGCCGGCATTTTCGGCTTCCCCCCCGGGCAAAAAGTCGCGTACCCCCAGCTCAAAGCCCCCGATGAGAAAAATAAATGTGTAAACGGGACATAATCCGGCAAAATCTGGTACCCCCGGCAGGTGAGCGGGGGCCCGCCTATAATTTCCGAGGTTTGGACTACCCAGTAATTAGGAGTAATCTTATAGGTAATTCCGGTTGTTGTGATTTACTACTCATTAGTCTACAGCAAATTAAAATTCCAAATTTATACTGATCGAGTGACATAATAATTATTATCTTTGTTCGCGACACAAACTTAAACGCAAACATTTTAAATTATTGCTAAACACTATAAAACTCAATAATCATACCAAATTGAAAATTTGAGTAGCTCGGGCAAATATGGTAGCAGGCACTTAGCACACCTTCCATAAACAGAGCAATACCCATAGCGTAAAATAGACCGAAGTAACGCGGCACACCATATCTCTGAAAAAATTTATACAGTTTCAGCCAAATAAGGTATGGTTTCCAAAAATACAGACGTGCGCTTTTAAAATAATTTTTGTAGCCATTAAAAAACAAACAAGTCAAGACACAAAAATGTCTTAATTTGAATAACTTAAGGCCAGACAGCGGACACGTCATAGAATTGCCCGTCCTAGAATACCGAGACTGACTATAGAGTTATGTAAGAGCGTAAATTATTGTATTCTACGAACCATGGTATTCTGCATGATTAAACAATGAGGTCACCCAAATTTCGCCACTGTTCATCAAAAACTTAAAGGAATAGCCACTAAAACAAAAATAACAGCTGCTAATAGAAGCACACGAGTAGTCGAGCCTAGAAAATTATTACACATTTGGCAATTTTATATGCAAAATAGAAACAACAAAGTTAAACAATAAAGTGAACACAATAACATTATCATATTTGTTTGTAATCTCTCACAAAATACTAACAAGAGTTTATGGTGATATCAAGAGAAGAGTACGTCACCTCTTCAAAATCACCATATGAAACCGTTGGGCATGAACCGGGCCATTTCGACCTTAAAGTCCTCCCATGGTTCTGGTGGCGGGCTTAACCCCATCCCATATCTTTTGGGGAGGGGTCATGGTATTAGGACAGAGTTTTTTCCGGCCACCTCTTCCGAGGTAGATTTGAGGGTAGGAACATTGACGACCCCTTCAAAACTGGAAGGCTTGATGGTAACCAACTCAAAACTTGACGGTCGCACAAATTTTACGAATCATGGCCGAAAATTGTATATGGTGATATGAGAACAGTGTCATACTCTCCTCAAGAAATCACATAAAATCTTGAAACTAGTTATTCTTACGCTGCCCCAAAGAATACGGAAAACAACTAAACCTACACAAGCTTCAGTTTCATTATATTCTGTACCGTAGCGTAAACTAGACTGATTACACTACCAAGCGAAAAATGCGAGCCATTTAAAATATTAACGAATTTAGAAACTGCAAAAATGTATAACGTATGGGTCCTTATGTCATTTAGTCGGGATGGGGGATACATCAGCACTTTTGGCCCATAGCACCAGTCTTTTGGAAGGAAATTTAATGTCGCTGGGAGATGTAGTAATAGCATGTCCGACGGTCATAATGAGGTATGGTGGACCTCTGTACCTCTAACATAGCAGGAGCCAGAGGCATTCAAACCTGGTTGGCCAAGTGAAGCCAAAAACACATGTCCCACTATAAACGTTCGCCGTATCGCTAGCACGTGATACATATATGTGTTTTTCATTTCAATGTGATACTTTGGTATTTGCTAATTTTTTCGCAAAAATTTTAGAGTAAGCATCGACACTGAAGCTGACGCCAAGCTTCAGAAAATTTTTTCGTGACATGTAGCCCCCGACCAAGGTCAAATCTGGCAGCTTGCATACGCTGGTAAATAACGTCAAAGTGTGCACTAGCGCCAAAAATGCTATATAACGGTAATCGTAATCAGTACAGGTGTTATTGAAAAAAAACGAATATCATCGTCTGTCGATGTGTTGTTTCATTACGAGGTCGAAGGTCATAAAGTGCCAAAAATGTGATATGCAAAATGTAGCCCCCCCCCCCGACCTGACGGAAATTAAATTTAAAAAGCCAAATTTAGCATACGGTCTTACAATAGGCCGGATAGAAATATAGTAGCGCTCCACTAGAATCGACCCATGTATGTAATGTGGCAAGAACCATATGAGTATATAAGTTCATCATCATTGCACCATGAAATGGGGCCGTACTGTTACATTGGTAGCTAGGGAACCCTTCTGCCTGCCCGCATATCTATTCTTCGCATTGTTCTTGGTATCATCACCCAAATGTTAATCATAGATCAATTGCGTTTGTTTTACAGCATCATCGTGTTAAAATAAACCTAGTATCTCAAGAAGTAGCCAAAGTTTCAAGCAATGTATGTTGTAGGAAAATGTAGCGCCCCGACATGAGGTGTAGCACCCCGACCTGAAGTGTAGCCCTGAAGACCTCAGGTGTAACCCCCCACGACTAACATAAATATTGGAGTGCTAATTTTTAAAACGTCTAAGGATCTGCCTGAAATTTTTTGTCGGACACCCCCACTCATGGTTGGTTTGTGAGCATAAAACGGTATCAATACGCGTTGTCTCCGTTGCGCTAGAAAACTTCTGCGACGGGCTTGTTATAAATTGGTCGATTTTTTACCATAAAATGGCCCTAGCTGCACCAATTTTAGGTCACACATCCTCCAAATGGCTTGATCGTAACCGTTTTGGTCCGACTTGCATACAAATAGACCATGGTTCACATATCACTGCGTTACCCTACGGAATAATGACTTATTTCGGATTAAAATTTGACCCCCAGTGGTACCCTTTGCGGCCCCTGTAGCAGGTTACAGGTAGCTCGTTTTGCATAGAGACATCGATATTCGACAAATTCTGGGTTTTTTGTCGGAAGAGGTCTAGACACTGTACATACGAAAACGTTTCATTTTGGCCTCAAAAATGGTGTTTCAAATGTACATAGTTTCGTGAAATGCCCCGTATCCCAATTATTGAGATCCCCCAAAAATATAAATCTCCCGTTGAAAGTATATCTAACCGTTTCCAATATTTCGTTTCGCTCTATTTCCTTGCGATGCAATGACTCCCTAGAAAGTAATACGTATATTAATTATTATTAACAATAATATTGGCTAGATTTAACCGAATTTATTTGAAGTTATTATACACAACCCTGTATAAAAATAAATATACGATGTATTGGATGCAACTTTTACGCCTAGTTAGGTAATATCCAAGACCTTTAATCTCATTATTATAAAAATAGTTCCTTTAATTATCTTGGTGTTATAGCAAAAGTCTTTCTTACAAAATGACGCATACTCGTCGTTGTGTGCTAAAAACACATAAAATCAACGAAACGGAGTCAACAAGTGGTAATTTTGTGTAATCACGTGTAACAGGCTTTGTGTTTTTGATGTATATACAACACTAAAACCTCTGTAAACCTGAACCCATTGAAAATCCTAAACTCATCATAAACTGAAATCGCACGAAGTATACGCCTAGTCTCTAAACCATCGTATTCAGCATGCCTAAATACAGATAAAATCGCTGTAAAATGGGGTGAAAAAGTAATTGTACTCAAAGTTTTTAAAGCTGGTGGTCAAGCCATTGTTAATGCTTTACAACCGCTTTGAGTGGAACACGGCATTTATATTACCTATTTTTAATAAAGGCGATTTTAATAAAGGCACTCCATGCAAAAACCAAGGAAGCATATCGATGCTCAATATTGCTTTTAAAATCCTGGAAGCTGTCGTTGTGAACAGATAACAAATTCCACCGAGACAAGTTAACACGCGAAGGCAGGCCGGATTTCGTCCATGCAGAGGTTGTGTTGATCAAATATCAACCCTGCGCCAAATATTAGAATTTCGTCATGAATTAAGACAGTCATCAGTCGTGACTTTTGTAAATTTTAAGGCAGCTTGTGACTCCGTTGATCGTCAAGGTCTTTATAACAATGGAAACTGTTGGAATTTTGTCGAAACTACTACTTATCATCAAAAAATGTACGGTAGCATAATCAGCAATGTTCGGGCGTACAACATGACCTCTGATAGTTTTAACTACAGACGGGCGCATTATGGGTTGGGTCATTAGGTTCGACGAACTAACGGAACCAGAAGGTCATCAATAAGTCATTCAATTAAATTCGGCTTATTGTTATTTTCATAACTGGACTTTCCCCTCATGCAATTTTGTGTACTATTGATATTGATACTTTTATAAATGTTTTAGACGTAAAATTTGCTTAGAAATGTCGGATAACAATGAAATGCAGTTTGAACATACGCCTTATGGTGGAAACAATGACGATTTCGATGGTTTTTCTGATACAAGTGGTCTGACCAGAGCCCCTAGACGAGATCGGGGAAATTCCGAATCCCGTGAGAGAGGTAACTATATACCTTGTATATTTTATTAGATTTATTGACTGATCTATTCATGGGTATAAGATTCGCCATGGTATTACTTAAATGAGAAGATTTATTCAATGATCGATGTTCTCTCCATTTGCTATTCGCACAGGAGTTAGACAAGGATCAATACAACCCCTGCTGCTGTTTAAATATGTTGTTAATTCGGTTCTGTCAATGCGGTAGATAATGCGTGAGTCCACTTTACGTGCGTACACGTGGGTTGTTCTTTTGTCAAGTCAGTTCACGATCGTAAAAGCGATGAAATTGCGAACAAAACACGATTTTCTCTTGTGTATGCGTAGATGATTTGCGTTATGGCAACGCGTAGGCGCTGTTCGCGGTCACCATTTTGCGGTTTAACAACGCATTTTCTTCACTGCGTACAAATGAAAACGCGATTACCAATCACGTTTTTCTCGCATGCTGTCATATTCAAACAGACCGGGAACATTGCAGTCTGGTTCATGTTGCAATGCAAGTTGATGTGCGCGGGGACAAACGTGCGAAATGGTCAAATGTGCGCGACCGCAAATTCCATTCGGGGATCGCAAAGTCCATGTTCGAGTTCACAAAAATGTGAAGGCACATTTCTGCGTGAATCAATGCGTGATTTTGACAAAAGAGCAACCTTGGTCTATGATACCTAAGCATAATATATACATATAATAAAATAATACGAGCATGAATTTTACAAAGCTTATATTACGAAAATTATGCACAAATGTACGTACTACCAGGCCATAGGGGGAGCGCCTCCTAGAAATTTCTAAGGAGTGGGCGTGGAATATAACTACCCCTCCCACTAAATGTTTTCGCTGTTTCGCAACTGGAATAAATTGAAAAATGTACTCAATAAACGTGGAAAAACACAACGTCAAGTATCTGAAAACTCGCGTCCCGGCCCCTTTCAGTGAAAAAACATACCTAAGTCTACAGTGAACAAAATCATCTCGCAGCATCTGCAGTTAAAAACGCACACTTGCCCCTAAAAGTGAAATCATGACGGCGCTAATGCATATGACAATTTCGACTTGTGAAACAATATCATATTACAATTATTATAACACAGAACGTGTGCCATGCCGCCTGAAAAAATGGTTGGTGGAATTTTTAAAACCACCCCAAAAACCTGGGAGGGCCGGAACAAATTTAGGTTCATGACCTACCCCACCGCACCCAAAAAAGATTGGGAGTCACACATCCACACGCAAAACCAGGAGTAGGATCAAAATGCATCGCGTCATGCAAGACGCACTTATACGGTGATTTTAAAGACAACGATACGGTTCTCATCAACTCATCATGAACTCTAGATATTACGTAATAACAAGACTGTATGATTTTTACTGAAGATTATGACGCTCTCTAACTTATACAGTTAGCTGAAAACGATGCCGCGGCGCGTTTTGTGCAGTACCCCTGTATGTCGTGTAGGGACATTTCAGCTGTTTCCCTTGCATTTCATGGATAACAAATGACCCCCTGTATTTCGTGGGGGAGGTTTTGTCCGCTCTGTATCTCGTGAGGAGCATTTTATCCCCATTGTATTCCGTGGGGCACAATGCCCGCTGTATTTTGTGGAGGCACAAAATGCCCCTCCAACGAAATACAGGGGGACATTTGACCCTAATGAAATGCAGGGTGGGACAGCGCGAAACTCATAGCGACATCGTTTTCAGCTAACAGTGCTCAAACTATAGAATGTTATGCAATTCAGTAAAAAAACAAGCACTCTTGGTGACAGTAATGGAAAAATATATTAATAAATTAACACTTTTTTGGGTTTAGTTATGCATAAAACGCCTGAAATAGACCAATTATTATTATTTTACATACCTATTTTTCACCAAAATAAGAAACAGTATACCAAGCATCATATAGCCAATATTAGAAAAGACGTTATTGAATGAAGTGAATATCCACAATGGATGAGCACATCGAAAGTTGTAGTAGCAAATATCTTCGTTGCCAGTTACTAGAACTACCTAAATCACCAAAGTAGAGTATATGATTACAAAGGTTGTTACTATACTGACCAAAAATTTGGGAACACAAACATTATAATTGGGAGCGAGCGTGTGGCCTGGACTCACGCTTAAAACATCAAAGTATAGCTAAAAAATTTTGAACATAAAATGGCAAACAATTTCGTATATCAGCGTATACCTCTTCCCACAAAAAACGTCAGAACTTGTCCAACATCGATGTCACTATTCTAATAACGAGCTACCTAACCTGTTACAGGGGCCGATCAAAGGTACCACTGGGTCAAATTTTAATTCGAAATCAATTTATACCTATTTCGATTAGGGTAACGCAGTGATATGCGAACCACGGTTATTTTTAAGCCGGGACAATTCGGACCAAAACGGTTAAGATCAAGAAATATGGATATGCCAGATGTGTGACCATATTAAAATCGATACTCTACTAGGGCGATATCATATGAACTATGTGAAACCAAATTTCAACCAATCATAACTCCAGCTAATCCCGATCTAAAATGCAGAAGTTTTCAAGCGCAACGGATACAACGCGATCAGAACACTTTTCTATGTCTTGCAACGAAAAAAAGTCATTTTAAGAAAAAGTACCGCTTGGGATGTCAAGCAAAAAATTGATCCAGGAAGATCCTTAGACGTTTCAAAAGATTATCACTCCAATAGTTATGTTAGTCGTGGGGGGCTACACCTGAGGTCTTCAGGGCTATAATTTTCAGCGTCGGGGTGCAATACCTCATGACGAGGCGCTACATTTTCCTACAACAAACATTGCTATGAAACTTTGGCTACTTCTTGAGATTCTAGGTTGATTTCATTACGATGAAATTCTCTAAATTAAACGCAATTTATACCTATTATGAACATTAGGGTGATTATACCAAGTTTAGAAGTCTGAAGAATAATATGCGGGCAGGCAGAAGGGTTCCCTAGGCTACCAATGTAACAGTACGGCCCCATTTCATGGTGCAATGATGATGAACTTATATACTCATATGGTTCTTGCCACATTACATACATGGGTCGATTCTAGTGGAGCGCTACTTATATTTCTATCCGGCCGATTGTAAGACTGTATGCTAAATTTGGCTTTTTTAAATCTAATTTTCGTCAGGTCAGCGGGGGGCTACATTTTGTATACCCCATTTTTGGCACTTTATGACCTTCGACCTCATAATCACACAACACATGGACAGACGCTGATATTCTTATTTTCAATAACACCTGTACTGATTACGATTGTCGTTATATAGCATTTTTGGCGCTTGTGCGCTTTGACGTTATTTAGCAGCGTATGCAAGCTGCCAGCTCTGACCTCGGTCGGGGGGGGGGCTACAAATCACGAAAAAATTTTCGGAAGCTTGGCGTCAGCTTCAGTGTCGATGCTTACTCCCAAGTTTTTGCAGAAAAATTAAATATCAAAGGATCACATTGAAATGAAAAACACTTATGTGTATCATGTACTAGCGATACGGCGAACGTTTATAGTGGGACATGTGTTTTTGGCTTCACTTGGCCAACTCGGTTTGAAGGCCTTTGGCTCTTGCTATGTTAGGGGTACAGAGGTCCACCATACCTCATTATGACCGTCGGACATGCTATCAATACATCTCACAGCGACATTAAATTTCCTTCCAAAAGACTGCTGCTATGGGCCAAGCCAAGTACTGATTTTATCCACCATCCCGACTAAATGACATAAGGACCAATACGTTAAACATTTTTGCAGTTTCTAAATTCGTTAATATTTTAAATGGCTCGCATTTTTCGCTTGGTAGTGTAATCGAGTCTAGTTTACGATACGGTACAAGAATATAATGAAACTGAAGCTTGTGTAGGTTTAGTTGTTTTCCGTATTCTTTGGGGCAGCGTAAGAATAACTAGTTTCAAGATTTTATGTGATTTCTTGAGGAGAGTATGACACTGTTCTCATATCACCATATACAATTTTCGGCCATGATTCGTAAAATTTGTGCGACCGTCAAGTTTTGAGTTGGTTACCATCAAGCCTTCCAGTTTTGAAGGGGTCGTCAATGTTCCTACCCTCAAATCTTCCTCGGAAGAGGTGGCCGGAAAAAACTCTGTCCTAATACCATGACCCCTCCCCAAAAGATATGGGGACTGGGGTTAAGCCCGCCACCAGAACCATGGGAGGACTTTAAGGTCGAAATGGCCGAGCGTTTCACCTGCCCAACGGTTTCATATGGTGATTTTGAAGAGGTGACGTACTCTTCTCTTGATATCACCATAAACTCTTGTTAGTATTTTGTGAGAGATTACAAACAAATATGATAATGTTATTGTGTTCACTTTATTGTTTAACTTTGTTGTTTCTATTTTGCATATAAAATCGCCAAATGTGTAATGATTTTCTTAGGCTCGACTACTCGTGTGCTTCTATTAGCAGCTGTTATTTTTGTTTTAGTGGCTGTTCCTTTAAGTTTTTGATGAACAGTGGCGAAATTTGGGCCACCTGATTGTTTAATCATGCAGAATACCACTGGTTCGTAGAATACAACAATTTACGCTCTTACATAACTCTATAGTCAGTCTTGGTATTCTAAGGACGGGCAATTCTATGACGTGTCCGCTGTCTGGCCTTAAGTTATTCAAATTAAAGCATTTTTGTGTCTTGACTTGTTTGTTTTTTAATGGCTACAAAAATTATTTCAAAAGCGCACGTCTGTATTTTTGGAAACCATACCTTATTTGGCTGAAACTGTATAAACTTTTTCGAAGGAGATATGGTGTGCCGCTTTACTTCGGTCTATTTTACGCTATGGGTATTGCTCTGTTTATGGTAGGTGTGCTAAGTGCCTGCTACCATATTTGCCCGAGCTACTCAAATTTTCAATTTGGTATGATTATTGAGTTTTATAGTGTTTAGCAATAATTTAAAATGTTTGCGTTTAAGTTTGTGTCGCGAACAAAGATAATAATTATTATGTCACTCGATCAGTATAAATTTGGAATTTTAATTTGCTGTAGACTAATGAGAAGTAAATCACAACAACCGGAATTACCTATAAGATTACTCCTAATTACTGGGTAGTCCAAACCTCGGAAATTATAGGCGGGCCCCCGCTCACCTGCCCGGGGGTACCAGATTTTGCCGGATTATGTCCCGTTTACACATTTATTTTTCTCCATCGGGGGCTTTGAGCTGGGGGTACGCGACTTTTTGCCCGGGGGGGGAAGCCGAAAATGCCGGCATCCCCGCCCCCCCCCACTTTGGACTGGCTAGCGAGAATTATGCATGAATTTCTAGGTTCCTAGGAAGTTTGTCTGGCGGGATGCGGAAAACATCTAAATATGTTTAAACTAACATCCGGCTACATTACTCGTGACATTTGACCGGGTCTTTGTTCTGTTGCTAACACGCTCATAAGGCAACAGTCATTATTGTGGCGGGTATAATATAACCATGCACTTTAAAATAACTAAACTTTTTGTACTCAATTAGTCACATTAGTTGGAGAATAGTAATTTTTTGCCAAAAAAGCTGTTGTTAGTAATTGCTGGTTAGAATCACACAGCAGTATAATAGTTTTCGAAATATTAGTCTAGCCGCTGCAATGGAGGCATCAGATTTTTTTGACTTCCACGTGATGTTGATGGTAAGCCCGCATGTCATGGTCCTTGGAAAATTTTGGTTTTTTAAGTAAAATCACCTCGACAACGTTTGTGCATAGCATTACTTTCATTTCGGTCAGCACATACTACAATCCTGATGCAGAAAGTAGTAATAGTAATAATGAACCACAGCTGTTGATACAGTTGTATTAATAATTCATAGCGATTTTATTTTTTATTCACGATAGTTAGTTTTATAGTAGTCGCCTCACGAACGATTTTCTGGGACATGACAACGGGACGACGTCTATTTTCCACATTATAACCTCAACTATTTTAATCTACAAATTTATTAATATCAGCATGGATAAGATTTACGTTCACGGCATACCAAACTACATCTTCCGTTGACGGTGCTAAGTAAGTGAAACAGTGAAACCACGTGCTTTGTTTCAGTTAAACACAGAGTTTCGATTGGGCCTAACGATAATTTCATTTAATTACCCAAAAATGAACTAGCTGTCTCTTACATTCAAGGAATGATGTAAATCGTGTTTCTCTAATCTTCCTTTATGGTAGCGATTTTTTGTTGTTCTCGTTAGTTTGTGGTAGATATTAGTTGTCGATACAACATCGGATTTCATAATATTCAAGAGTACCTGTGCGTTTATGTACATGATCGGGTGCCTTGGAGTGCTCAAAATTTATCAAATCCCGTAATTACACACATAAATGCTTCATTCACACATTGCCTACTGTGTTATGGCCTTGATTATTTTTATCGCTGTTATTGGAGTGGTAAGCTTTAGTTTTTTTATGAAAATCTGCATTTCGTGTATAAAAACAGCTTAATATTATTTAAATATTAAAGAAACTGTCAGTGGCCTGTTTGTTGCGGGTTATATCCTGTGGTACAAGATCGCTGAATTAGCGAACGGCAATTTAAAAAATCTGCTACTACATCACAACAAACATTACGTAATATTGACCTTGTTTCGAACGGCAGCGCACCAGCAGTTAAAGT
>JASANE010001928.1:0-24002 GCA_030248225.1 Trileptium ribeirensis
CCAAAAAATGTTACTGCAAATATTATACACCCTTATGTTTTATACAATGTATTAAAATCAAACAGACTAGTTCAATATTGTAAAGTAGAATTGTGTGCGAAATTTGTCCACTTTAAGCTATATTTTCACATATAAGTTTGCATTTCCTTAACTTTGTCTAGCACGCACCTCCTGTCTAAGCTTCCACGACTAGACCAAGACAAAACCTGTCTCAAATTAAGACATAATAATAAGTGTGACAACAGCTGCGTTCCTACACTGTGTTAGCTGGTAGCTACCATTGCTACCACGACAGTAGCATGATGATACAGACAGTGTAAGATTGCAGCTATCGTTAGTTGCATCCACTGTGGAATATGTACGGCTCATCACTACATGTCTGGTGGTCACTGTCTTGATTAGTGTTGCATTTCGCCAATTTAATTTTAGCGCCAATCGTGAACATAGACACAAACTTAGTGCAATAACGACGCTGCCGCAACAGATTTTGTAGCAAGAAGCATCATTATTGCCACCAATTCTGTAGGTATAAACATGACAATACGTGTAACAATGTGCAGTGAGTGAACACATTTATCTGCGACCGCTGCATGATAGATATGGGCATATATTTTTAAATCAACCTTCCATTTACAATTGCATAATTTTCATGTATGAAAGAGCGTGTCTTACATAGCTACTAGGTTGTCATGAAAAAAGGCTGTTAAACAAAAATTTTTGAAAATAGCGACATTTACGTATTTATTTTACCTGCATTTATGCGTGATACTTTAAGTACTACTAATCTTGCTTTTTGTTGGGTCTAGAGTAACATATTTTCTCTGTAAAACAATCGGCTAAACAGAACGTAATATATATTTTTTCAGTGGTCTATCCCAGCTATCATATCCTGAGATATATCCGCTCCCAGCTCGTACAAACATACTAGCGTAACTTAGCTATTTGTTTTATGTATGAAAGGTCGGATTTCGCTACGCCTTTTTTGTCACTAGCCGGAATCGGCTCTGTGGCAGAGTTCGGCTCTAGGTGCGCACATCTTAAGGTAAATGAATGATGCATTAACATGAATATGCAGGAAAGTGTAATGCTCTTCAGCAAAATATCGTGTGGTCTTGGTATACATAAGTTAATTAAACTGTCTATCGAAAACAACATCAGAGTACAACAGCAATATGCGAGAAATAAAGAAGCAAGTCGCATGACCGTTCCTTCTCATATCGGTCAAATTGTCTACAGTTGTATTAGTTAAATGGTGCAAATCAGTACTGGCATATAAATATCTTCTTAACAAAATGTGTCACGGTAACAGAATTAAGTGTGGAGGGAAGCTGCCGAATTAACAGTGCCGCTCCCTATTCTCCATTGCAATGTTCACCATTTGCAGAAGAACTAGGTATTTTAGAGTACTCAATATTCGCGTCCCTCTATCTATACCACTGCAACATATAACTCTGTTTACTTAGATATAAAGAGCTGGAATTTTGCATGTACAAACTGTGTTTAAAAAAGTCGTTTCGTGCAAACCGACTTATGGTTTTGTTCAGGATGGTCATGCACCTTGCCCGGGGAATTAAAGCGAGAACTACTGCTAGATGCGTTCACTAAGATGCTTAGGTTAAAAACTAGTTTTGATTTCAGATATAAATCCGACAAGCTTTGACTTTTACCGCTTTAAAACGAACCAATTTACATCTCATATTTCAGGAGGCGTTCCCCACTTTTGACCGGCCTACAGCACCGGTGCCTGAATGACTAAAACGAAGACTAAAAGCAGTTTCGACGACTTGTTTACATGAGATCGAGCATTCAAATCCTTGAGTCGCCTGTTTAACTGTGATGGCAACCATGGACACCCTTTGTTCCATCGGCTTTCTATTTTCATTCAGAACGATAGCAAAGATTTATAGATCAGCTATACTAGTGATTTCAAATCCCAATTACGACCACGGTCATCAAGCATGATATATATGAGATGGCAGAATATTTTTGTATGTTTAATAATCCAACTTACGGAATTGGCTGATATTCCTCGGAATATGACTCAAACAGTGACACAGCGATAGATGGTCGGGAGCCCCGCGTATAGACCAAACAAAGCCGCCGAAAGACGCCCTCCTGCGCAAGTTCCACGGGGACCTCCTTCATTTTTGATTGTGCCACTCTAATTCTGAAAAACATGATGCGCACCTGAGCTCAAATTTTGACAAATTAAAATTTCGTATATTTATGTGGTATACTTGTTTCATTTCGGTAGGAAAGTAATTGAATTCACAACTTCAAGGAAAACGCTTTATTCAAAGACCACTCCGCTACTCTGATATTGGCAATCAAAAGGCAGAAATCAATGTTCCCAATGCGACATACATCAGGCAACGTCGTTTGAGGGGGTCGATAGTTTCGGCGGAAAGATGTGAAGTCCACGGGGTTGGAAGTAGAGTGGGGTAAATTTTTAAACTCAATAAAACTCGAATTTTGCCCTATTATGCGAAAGCTCTCCTGCTTTTAGTCAATTCATACTTAGTTTCTCCTGTTTTTGTACATTTTAGAAAAAGTTTCAGGGTAGAGGAGCTGCGCGACCTCAGGGGAATAAAATGCATGGCTTAGCGGTTATGGACATACATACATACACCAATAAGTCAACCTAAGGTAAGTTATATACATATAAAAATTAAAGAAAACATATACATACTAATAAGTGTTGAACACCTGCAGGCTTAGGGAGGGCGGGTGGGAGGTCGTAATGGGGTTCCTCAGGGGTAGACACACCACCCCGACATTTTTGCCAAGTTCACCCCTATTTTTTCCGACTTAACTTTTTGCAAAAAATGTTCTATCCATCTTGGGCGTGGGGGGAGGGGTTTTGCGGACCTCCAGAGGGCTAAACATGACTTGGAGTGATCTGATACTTAGGAGGGCAATTCCTCTAACCCTCTATCGGCACCTATGACATACTTGTAGGTGCATATATTTTTGTCAGAATCTTTAAGCTGAGATATTATAGTCAAATTTGCATAACGGTATACGATATATTTTCACATTTTCATGGCAACGGTATATAAACAGTTGTACTCAAAACATTTGGGATGACATGTTTTTTTATTTATTATCACTATTATCAAGAGTGCATTAGGGAAGAGTATGACACTTCTCTGCACTCACATGTTAGCCCGTGTTTGATGGTACGAGAGTTGTCGGCCTGACCCCCAATTTCTGGGGGTCGGGATGCCCGACCCCCCAGTTTCTGGGCAGGGGTAGCTCGGGCCCCCCAATTTCTGGGGGGATCGGTTTATAAGGAGCTATTGGTTCAACCGACCCCCCAAGAAAATGGGGGGTCCGACTGACCCCCTCCCAAAAAACGTTGTGGGGGTCCGAGCTACTCCCCCAGAAACTGGGGGTGACGCCGGGGCATTTCGAGCCGCCAGAAACTGGGGTTTCAGGCCGAAAACGCCGGTATCATTAAACACGGGCTAACATGTGAGTGCAGGGAAGTGTCATACTCTTCCCTAATGCACTCTAGGTATGTTGACGCAATGATTACAGCCTCGTGTTATTAGACTCCACCCAATTCCAACTGTACCTATATAAAGCATTTGTTAACTTAATTAATCTATTGTGTTGACAGCCTAGTGCAAAGGCACTCGCGTTATAATCACTTGTCCTTTGAACTTGATCTTCTTTTTGAAACTTTACTTTCCGTTTTGACTGTTATTGGATTTTTAAACTATAACTAGCCTTTAAAGTAAATTAGGAATTTTTTTAACGTCTAAACACGCCCCATCGGTACTATCATCAATAAACCAACACGACATCAATTGACGAACATGGTTAGGAACAACTCAAGCTGTGGCTGATGTAGGGTGAGGATAGATACGTGCAAGTAACTGAACTGCTGCATTTGATGAAACGAATGTTCTGAAAAATAACAGTTCTTATAACAAGACAAAACAGGAAATGAGGCATTATTACCGTTTACCTACTACCTATTACTTCATTAGAAAGGACTAATTATATATTGTGGTTAATATGGTATAACTTGTTGTAAACTGCTGTAAACCATTTCTTTTTTAAAAAAGGCCATACTCTAAAAAAATAACAGTTCTTATAACAAGACAAAACAGGAAATGAGGCTTTATTACCCTTTACCTACTACCTATTACTTCATTACAAAGAACTAATTATATTTTGGTTAATATGGTATAACTTGTTGTAAACTGCTGTAAACCATTTCTTTAAAAAAGCCAGACTCTTTCTAAAAACCCGAATAGCGGACACTTTGCTTTCCAACTGACGAGCAATATCATATACATATTTTATTTTATGCTAAATTCCCTACACTTATGCCCGCATTACACAAGTATGACCATTTATATAAATAATATATGTATATATTTCTGGACATATAACATTCATATATGTTTGCGTATTTATATGATATATTTTATGTATATTCAATAAGTATTATATATGTATATATGCAGTAATACACATAATTATTAATATGCCTATACAGGGAGGGGTCGCAAGACAGGAAGCCACCCCCCACAGAAATATATAAACGTATAAGTATGTATTTTTATAAAAAACATGTATAAAAATACATGCATATATACATAATGTATATACATGACTGCGTAATGGATCATTTAGTATATAATTTTTAGTGTTGAATGGGATATTGTGATACGACAATCTTATATTGTTGGTTAGTTAGTCAGTGGTTCTTCTATCGTTATTAAAATCTCTTCAAATCTATGAAAAATAAAATAAACCGCATTGATCAATTGCTCCAGTTTGAATTTAGGTGGTAGTGTTGAAATAAAGTTAAGGTCATCTCTATTGATTCAGCTGCCGCAGCTGTAAGTTTGTTATTAACATGGGTTGATTTATTTTTAAGTATTCGATGTGTAACGTGATTAAAAATATATTTTAATCCTATAAATCCTACAGTTGTACGATAGCACCTAGTTACGTTTGAATGTGTGGTACTAAAATAAGATTTGGCGAATATTGCTCGGTTGTACGCATGTCGTTGTTTGGTTGCTTTGCGAGAAGCCTTAAGGAACCGAGCAATAGCTTCGACATGGCTCAATTGTTACTAGATGCGACTTTAACTCGAGCTTTTGGGGTTCAATACTACGCGTCGATTAATAGTTGTTCGTCGAAACTTGACATGTAAATTATTAATTCAGGACGCAAATGGTGAATCATAATTTAGTATGCCTAGTGTAAACAGCTTAATTCCTGCAGTTCTCCGGGAACAAGTAATTATGTTTGAATATGTAGCACTAATCCGGCGAATACCGCTCGATTTCACGCGTTCTGTTGTTCGTACGCTTTCTACTGAGCCTCTAGGATTCTAGCAATACCCTGCGGACACTATATGTTTAAAGTCATTCACACGAAGATTAGCTGAACGGTTGCTGAAATGAAATGTTAAGACCGTTAAGAGAGTTGGCAAACACTATAATTTTTTGTGAGTAACCAGTTTTCGGTTTTGCTCATCTAGGTAGGTCAATTGTTTAGCCCAAGAGTTTATATATGTAGCATCGCATCACCGCCCGTCCTACAAATCTACACCTACCAATATCTCCAATTACCCGACAACTAGACCACTTGAACTAGAACAACACAGAAAAAGAGCCCAACGCGCCCAATCCTACATCGCCAGCCAGGATCTAGTTCACTAGCTTAACTTGTCCAGCTAGACAACAGAACACCAATCTAAAACGAAATCAAACGATTTTCAGTGCCAGATTCGAGATAACCTAAACACCAAAAATACAATAAAAGCATCCAGCTCGTTACATTATGCATTCAAATCAGCACTATCATCTAGCTAGCAATGTTAGCCCAAGAGTTTAATATGAGAAAATGTGTGATGTGCATCAGAAGGCCCTTGCTTTTTAGTAACAGATCTTCCTTCGAGAACTTAGGAGAAAACGTAGCCTAACACACGGTTGAAACGTAAGAAGAAAAGCATGACGCAGACTAGCACAAGGCAGGAAAAACCACAGGGACAACAAACTCAAACGGTTTGTGCATCAGAAGGCCAGATTTAATGTACCTAACACACGTTTGAAAATGCGCAGCGTGTTGTACTGTGCACTTTCCAGTGCGACTGTATTCCATCTACCTAAAACCAAACTCAAACTGTGTGATGTGCATCAGAAGGCCAGATTTCGAGGACGTAGCCTAACACACGGCTGAAACGTAAGAAGAAAAGCATGACGCAGCGTCGGTTGTACATTGTATGCACTTTGAATGTGCAGTGCGACTGTATTCCATCTATCTAAAACCAAACTCAAACTGTGTGATGTGCATCAGAAGGCCAGATTTCGAGGACGTAGCCTAACACACGGTTGAAACGTAAGAAGAAAAGCATGACACAGCGAAGGTTGTACATTGTATGCACTTTGAATGTGCAGTGCGACTGTATTCCATCTGTTTAAAACCAAACTCAAACTGTGTGATGTGCATCAGAAGGCCAGATTTCGAGGACGTAGCCTAACACACGGTTGAAACGTAAGAAGAAAAGCATGACGCAGCGAAGGTTGTACTTTGTATGCATTTTGAATGCGCAGTGCGACTGTATTCCATCTACCTAAAACTAAACTTAAACTGTGTAATGTGCATCAGAAGGCCAGATTTCGAGGACGTAGCCTAACACACGGTTGAAACGTAAGAAGAAAAGCATGACGCAGCGTCGGTTGTACATTGTATGCACTTTGAATGTGCAGTGCGACTGTATTCCATCTGTTTAAAACCAAACTCAAACTGTGTGATGTGCATCAGAAGGCCAGATTTCGAGGACGTAGCCTAACACACGGTTGAAACGTAAGAAGAAAAGCATGACGCAGCGTCGGCTGTACATTGTATGCACTTTGAATGTACAGTGCGACTGTATTCCATCTACCTAAAACCAAACTCAAACTGTGTGATGTGCATCAGAAGGCCAGATTTCGAGGACGTAGCCTAACACACGGTTGAAACGTAAGAAGAAAAGCATGACGCAGCGAAGGTTGTAAGAAGGTTGAAACCAGGCATCAGAAGGCCAGATTTCGAGGACGTAGCCTAACACACGGTTGAAACGTAAGAAGAAAAGCATGACGCAGCGTCGGTTGTACATTGTATGCACTTTGAATGTGCAGTGCGACTGTATTCCATCTGTTTAAAACCAAACTCAAACTGTGTGATGTGCATCAGAAGGCCAGATTTCGAGGACGTAGCCTAACACACGGTTGAAACGTAAGAAGAAAAGCATGACGCAGCGAAGGTTGTACTTTGTATGCACTTTGAATGTGCAGTGCGAATGTATTCCATCTACCTAAAACCAAACTCAAACTGTGTGATGTGCATCAGAAGGTAAGATTTCGAGGACGTAGCCTAACACACGGTTGAAACATAAGAAGAAAAGTATGACGCAGCGACGGTTGTACTTTGTATGCATTTTGAATGCGCAGTGCGACTGTATTCCATCTACCTAGATCAAACAACATTGAGCACCTAAACGTGGGTCGTGCACTTTTCTTGAGACAAAGAGCTAGATTTTAATCGAACTAGACCGCCTAACAAAATCACACACAGAACCTTTTACTCCTTGGCTTTCCCTTTTTTGACCAAATATTTAAACAAGAATAAAACGCAAATATCACCCAACCGGGTGTGCACTGCGAGGTAATTATTTACATTGTAAACGCCAAAACCTCCATGGAGGCCCGGTACACGACACTCAACTCTCTTTGGGAAGTTTGCAATGGAGTGCTTGAGCGTGGTATGAAATTTTTATTCCCACTTATGCGGTGCAACTCCTTGGGATAACGAAAGAATGTCTTATGAGCTCCGATTGGCCCTTTTTGAAATGCGGAACCCTGAGCCCAAAGTTTTGCTGTTGAAACCTTGTCCTGAATTAATACTCACGTTGATCCTGTGACCTTCTGTCACCACTTCTAATCCTGTGAAAACTTTCATATGGCCTAGCTCAATCGCCGAAGCACGGGCGTAGCACTTACAGGAGCGCGAGGTATCCAGCGGACACCACAGCACCCACAAGGGCTGTCCCCTGTTCTTAGGCTTAAGCGAAAAATTTGAAGAATCTGTGCGATGTCTCGCACGGACCTCTTCCACGCGTCTGCAGGTTGAAGAGTCCACCCGAGCTGCATGTAAACCCTGAAATTGTGTCACGAAAGATTTACTCCGAATCCGAAATTGCGAATTAAAGTTCCAAAAAAGGATTTTCCACGCCAAGCTTGAGACTAAACAAAATACCGCTACACAATACACCCCCTGGGTGTCCACCATGAACACAACCCAGCGGGCGGGAAACCAGTCGAGGAGGGAGGTACATTCGCGAAAATTTTCCGCAATTTTGACTAGCATTTTGGCTGACGTTCAACCCACTTCCTCAGCGGGGGCGCAGGCACTTACGGGAGCGCGAGGCATCCGGCGGACACCACAGCACCCGCAAGGGCTACCCCTGGTCCTAAACTCGAGCAAAAGTTCAAAAGCATCAAAACCCCGGGCGGGCCTCCTCCGCATGGCTGGATGCCAGAGAGCCCACCCGGGCTAAACGAAAAACCAAAGCAAACGAGGCGAGCGGGAAATTCAAGAGAAAAACGTTTGGCGACAACCGCCAAACGAGCAAACTTTACGAGAGCAAGGCTCGACTGGTCCCACGATGGCGCGAGCAGTTTCCTTTTATATTCGCTCTCTTCCCCCTTTTCCTTTTGTCCTGAAAGAGTACATAGCAAGTCCAAACGATAAAATTCAAATTCTCCAATATAAATCGCCAAATGCACATAAATGAAATATTTACAAAACAACGTATAAGCCGGGCAATCGCAAGACAGCTACAACAACGACCAAGATAACAGCCCCTAGCGGGCACTCATTGCTCTTATACGCCCTGATGCACTACTAACACGAAAACAACACGACTAGACCGAAAGGTGCCAAGAGCCGGCGTAAACAAGCTAAACCGCACGCTGGTCGGTGCGGCAAAAATTTAAGAGCAACATATATCGGCGCTCGGGGCGCCGTTTTCTCATAGGGATATCGGCACATTTTTGCCGATATCTCAGGATCTAAAAACAGTAGGCGGCCGGGGACAGGACCAGAATCATGCCCTGGCAGGCCGGCTACTGATGAAATTTAGTTTATTATCGTATCTCCCACGAGAGGCCCGTTGGAGGCCTGTTTAGACGCCCAAAATCGAGAATTTTGGCGTCTCCTTTGAGTTTAAGGGATCCTGAGCGGGCCCGCGGGGGTGACCGGCCCCGGTTTTGGACTAAACAGTTAGGGGAGGCCCCAATAAGTGTCCCGGGCTCCAAAAATCGGGGAGTTTCGATTATTTTGGATGTCCTTTTAGGCTTAGAAAATTGGAGGCTTAAGCGCCTGTTTGGGGATCCGTAAGTAGTGAGGGGATCCAAATTTTTAGACCCGCCGGGGCGATTTGACACCCCAGTAGTGTCCTTAAGAGGGTTCAGTTAGCCCCGCTCCTTTAAATTTAGAAAAAACCCAAAAATTGGACTTTTTAGTGTCGCACCCTAATACTGATGTTTTAAGAATTTTTTGTTTCCTAAAATACTCTGTTTCGGTTCTCTTAGGCCGAGGATTTTGACCACCAACGAATTTCTTGAGCACGTCCTAGTATTTTTAGACCCCATATAATACACGAATACGACCTATACATACATATATATATAACGAGTATCAACACACCGCAGATAATAGGCGATATCCCTCAGCGTGTGCGTTCGGAAAGGCCAGGGACCAATGGATATTACAGCAATACGAAGGGTTTACAACGTATCGCTATAAAGGTTTATTCCTTATAGTAGTGTTTTTATAATTAGCGTTTCGAGGGTTAGATCGCTCCTGGCGATGATCAAGGTTCAGTGCTCTTTACGCGGTTAGCGAGGCACGTTCTTATGTGCACGTGTAAAATAAAGAGAATTTTGCCAAATTTCGTACCGAGTATGAAAGGCAGTTATGTGAATAGTATCTAAAGAGTGACCATGGCACAGTGATAAACCCTATCCAGTTAACTGTATATCTAGTATAATAGTTAATTTCTTCAGAGCTTTACAGTCTTCAGCGCACTTCAGATTGCTCTCGACCTTATTCGACCTTTTCAGACCGTATTACAATTTCTGACCGATAGGAAGATATCTCCAACCTATAAAAGTCTCAAAAAGAACTTTGGCTAGTAGGTTAGACTAAGTGCTGACCTAGGCGAATTTGATCATTTGCCATTCAGCCTAAATCAGAACTAGAGAGTAGCTTTCCTTCTCCTCGATTGGTATCTTCGAGGTGGGGGACGCAACCGAAAAAGTCAAAAGAAGAGTTTCCTGGTGTGATACCGGTCGACCAGCGCCAAAAATCCAGCATATTCTCAACTATTCCCATGGGTGGGTTTCGATCTAACATAACTGAGCTTAGTGCTCATTTTATCAAATAAACAATCCATTCGACTATCCTGCCGGTGATCGCTTGGCAAAGAGTTGTGTACATCAGTTACTCAACTATACTACAAAGTAACCGATTATAAGGGTACCATGTGTCGGGCCTACCGGGTTGAGGGATTGAGAAACGTCGGGACTGAGCAACTAGGGACGTCGATGATGGGTCAACCGTGGGCAATCGGATACTTCTACTCTTTGACCAATAGATGTTTGTTTGAATTTACATCGGCTTCTTGGGGACGCCCTGCTGCCCGTGCGCTGAACCACAAGCCCTGTGAAGTAAGTTTGTTTTCGTTGCGCGGTCTCCGCGCGAAACGTTTCCCTAGAACCTGCGCTCGAGACAGACGCAGTAGCCTCGCCTTTTTGAGTTTTCTCCGACTTTGGGGGGCTTTCCTAGTGGGGTTCGAGTCTATTTATTCTTTCTACAGTTTTAGTTATCCTGCTTTATCCATTATTTATATCCTCGAAACGGGGGAATTTAATATTACTTATCGTAGACTCGCATTTAGCAAAGAAAATAAGAATGGGGGTTCGTACCACGGTACGCGAAGGGTGGATCGCGACACTCTCGTGAGCCTGTATCGTGGTGCATTCATTTATTGGGAGCGAAGCTCGCACCCTGACAGTTTAGAGCTTTCGGGTGAGAAGCCGGTGCCTCCCCTTTTTCTCTTTTCTCGGTTTTCCTAAGATTCTATAAAAAAGGGTTAGATATCAAGAATCTCATTTCACGCTAAACCCTTACCTTTCATATCCTAACCCGATCTACAGCAAAAGGAACGACACCTTCGAGAATTTCGTCTTCTCGGCCATCGGGCCGAAGGACGAACCGCGGCAAAGCCAGTGGGTATTTTGAAGCTACCAAGGCTTAACCCTGGATCGAATATCCTTTATGGATCCTAATTCCTAGCTTAAATTTTTTTCCTATTTTAATTGATCAAGGTTATCACCGCAGCATGCAGTGTGTAACCCAGGTAAAGATACGATCAAACTCATGAACAACCCATCATTACTATCATAGAAATATAGGCCCAAAAAGGGCATTGAATCTTCGCAATATATGACTTCGTAGTTTTGTGTGGCTGAGAAAATTCCCAGTCACTGGTCTATCTCTATCCTGTCCTCAAGGAAGTCTTCGAGTCACCCGGGGTGTCCTACCGGTGTGACCAGCTCTTGATGAAAGCAATAACTCAGACAAACTTAAGATTTTGTTAATTGTTTGATTGTGCATGACGCCGAAAATGTTCGGTGGTCAACGACGGTTTCATTCAACTGACGTTATACTTTTTGTATGGCCTGAGGCAATCCCCTGAGTAATTTACTCAACGCCTTTCTGTTGGGACCTTCTCTATATGGCTACTCAATTCCTGGGCTTTTGGTCAAGGAAGTTAGCCATTACACCACACGCGTAAAATTAGGGTTGCTCGGACTGGCTATGAATAGGACACAGAGGCGTACATGCAAGCTCAAACAGTATTTGAGTTATATCAACAGCGATATGTCTTTTTGATGATCTGGGACCTTTCCCAGGTAGATAGACCAGGAAGGATTAAGATTACTTAATTTTCGACAGAAATAATGCATCATTTACGATAATATGCGTACGCCAGGGGCCAAATTATGTCACGCGTCCAACTCAACTAGTCCGGCTGAAGTATAGCTTAGCCGGACTACTATGGCACATTTTATAGCTTAGCTAGTCTTAATTTGCCAAACAGGGAGCTTAGCTAGGCTCTGCGTGACAAACGGAGCGTCCGGCTGAACTGTCAATTGAGAAATTGTATTTAGTACTGTGCTTAGCGTAATAGCATTTTGTTCTCTAGTATTTTCACATTAATTCTAAGTTATATATTTATTTTAATATATACAATTAACGTTTTAAGCCATATGCCGATTTTTGGGCATTATTTAGTTAAGTATAATAAAACGTAATGTTCGCAGACTAAATAGTATCTGGCTTAAGTTATAGGGCTCAGCTGAACGCCTCGTGACAAAAGCACAGTCCGGCTCGGCACTCGATGACAAATACATAGCCTAGCTAGGCTATTCAAAATTTTAATAGTCAAGCTGGACTGTATGCTTGACATAGTAGCTAGCCTATTTGAACACGTGACATAATTGACTACTCGATAGCAAATGCAACCAATTATCACTGGACGTTAAAGTGCGGCCTTTTTGGGTGGCTTAGGAGGATCTCCAAGCTAATTGATTAAGGGTTGTCACCGGATACTCACCCGCTAGGGTCCTAGACCGACAGCGGTTGGCCATGTACTGTATGCTCGCAGATTTATGTAGTCAGGAGTCCGTAAAGTAACTAACCATGGGTGCCCGGGGGAATGTAATGAATGGCCAGCAGGCTTTCACATAGCAGCATCGTGTTTTCGGATGGCCCGGAAGTGTACCCAGGCCAATCGGAATGTGAGGGGTTACAATAGTTGCCTACAACATGATGAGGGGCACGTTAAAAGAGGACGATTTGTGCCTACGTTGTAAGTGATATTTTAGAAGTTGACGATCGATTTTCCAAGACCGCTTACTCCCCGGGACAATCCTTTCATTTCACACTCCAGAAAGCCTAGAGAGGCATCCTTTTACGCTGGAGGGGTTTAGATATGAAGGCTTAAAATTAGTACAAATCTTACTATCTGGAGAAAAGGTGTTCTGTGCCAAATTTATGGAGGAATATCAGAGTGAGCACAGGCAATTTCCGGATACTAGGTTGCTATTAGGATAGTACTACTGTATAACTATAGGTTGAGACCTGATGGTCATATCTATCATTTACAGTGCTAGAAGAAGTACGGATCAAAGTGGCTCCGCATTGTGTGCTCGAAGAGGGGGGCTTTGTATCAAGTTTAGAGATGTTATCTCAAACGGCTACTGCCGGTTTGCTAATTACCTATGGGGATAGTCCTGTAATTGGGCATTCCAACAGTTCAAAAGGGGCATCGTGGTTTAGATACAGGTCCTCGAAGTTGGTCCAAAATGACATGTTTAAGGTGGGAGCGCGTTTCTGCCAATTTTTAGATCGCTTGATAGAAGCCAATACTGGATACGGGTGAGCTTAGGCGGACTTTTATGATAGCCTTGGTCTTAATTCATGAGAAAAGTCCATGAGGGCATCCATCCTATGCCTAGGTCGACTATAGTCCCACCCCAACACTGGTCCAAAATAGCATGGTTTGGGCGAGGGAAATTTCGATTGGCTTTGGGTCGATCGATAAAGGTTAGTTTCGAGTGTCGGTGAATTCTATCGAGCTTTTCGGGTAGTCCTCCTCTCAGGCTATCGTAAGAGTCCGTGGGTGCCTCTACCCCACCCTTGGATCGAGCACAGGTCTACTCTAAACATGGTCAATAATTACATTTTCGCATTCTGTCCTATTGGGTTTCATTAAATCTCATTGCGAATCTAGCGGACCTTACTCTACCAGTGAAATCCTTCAAAACGAGGCCTACGATGAACTGGCAAGTAAGGCCCGAAATTTGGACCCGTTTTCTTTCCCCTTTACCTTTCCCCCTTCTGTGTCTCCTATTCCCGATACAATGTCCTGTCGCTGTGTTGCTACTTCTGTGTAGTATGTGATTTCAATGCTGTGCAATTTCCACTGCATAGTGTTATCTCGAACGCTGGTAATTTTAATATTTCTTAGCGGCGTTCGAGGGTAGGGGCGAGGGTGTAGCTCAGCCATCGTGCAACAAAATACCAATGATGACAGAGAGAGAATGAAAGAAGAAAATAATATATACACAAAACCCAACCGGTCACAACGCCGAAATAAACACAAATCTAAAAACTCAGAGATCAAGCCGCTCTGACAAATTTTTTGATAGTTCTGCTCTCATCGGGTCTGAGAAAAAGCTTTTCTCAGATGCTAGCTAATTTCTATGGGTGGGAGCGGGTACTAGAAGTCGTGTTTTGTCCCCAATTTTGAGTTATACCTGCTCTCATCATTTTCTTGGGTCGTTGTGAGCCCCAATTTATTACTTACGGTTTGTGGTACTGGTGTAGCTTCCCATTGATTACTTGCCATTGCACGATTATTTAATAAACGGATCCTGGTTATTCGCGCAATCCTACTAATACTGCCGGAGATGATCGTATCGGTCCTACGACATGAGTAATTTGGCGTATTCCCGGCTAGAAAGAGACGCATGGGTTTACGATTGACCGGTGATTTCTACAAGTTGAATGGGCCTAGTAAAATTTGACGCCCTAAAAACTTTCAATGGTCACATTCTGACAAAACTCGATACAAAGAGCAAACAATAACGACTGGACTCTGCACTGTTAATCGTTATTGGAGGTAAAGGTGTGTCTAGATGATGTGACACCAATCATGATGCCCATTTATGGGTCTTTTGCACAATGTGTATAGGCGTCCAAATGCATCCATGTTCCCAAGAAGGCATGAGGACGAAGCTACAATAAAACTCAATGCCACCAGGATAGCGACATTTTAGAGCGACCCGACGTCCACGCCTTTGAAAATTGCCGGAATAGCATGCAGACGCTGAGTGTATTTAGAGATCGTGAGATTCGACACGATCCTCAATAATGTCACCGATCTCCGTGACACGATGTATGACTATAAAAGTGTGCATAGCTCGAAAGTGATTGAGACCAGGGACGACATACTAAGCCTATTCTCGGAAAGTCAAACCTCACGAAATAAAATAGATCCCTTAAATTCCAAACTTAACATCACCAAGCAGGTAGAAACGTTATAAGGTAATGCATGAAATATACTAAACATTGTTTTCCATACAAATTAAAGCCACTAAAGAAAGATGATAAGCGTTCCCAGAAAGCGTCCAGTGCCAAAGAAAACAAATTGCATTCTGATATAGATTTATCGAGATTATTTTGTCCTAAAATCTTCACATCACAGCCCCTGCCGAGGGCCACGCCTCGGCTCAAACGCCGGGTTTTGATCTCCAAAATTTCTTTACTCAAGCTTAACTAACAAATTTTAACTTGCCTGCTTGGGGTACGGTAAGGGCAGTAAAAGCCCACATCCCCTTACTTACAACGCGTTCCGTTTGGCCGCAAACGCTGTATGGGCACCAAACAATATACTAACAGCCGCACATTTTACAACAGATAAGTTCCCAGATAACTGCTAAAACAAGCTTTCCACTCTAAGGCAGGTTAGCAATGAATGTTTAATCGTGATCAGTTCAGAGAAAATTCTCCAGAACTGTAACTCAGCTCGGAAAGCTTGAAAACTGGATCGGTAACATCCAAACAATTTTATTTGCGTTCTACCTATGATCACGGGGAACCAGAAAGACTTCGATCCAAAACAAGTCCCCAACCTAATGTTCGCACATGATCTCTCGACCGGTATGATTATAGTTCCAGGCAAAGTAATTTGTGTAGCTATTGTAGAATGAAAGCCGATGTCTGACGGCGGACCGAAAATTAACTCAGGGACAAGAAACTAGCTACGTTCAGACTCGAAAGTTGTAGGATAGATACATATAGGTATGTCCTACTCAGTGTCTAACCTCGGGGAAATTAAACCCCGTTTTCTAACACCCACTCCTGCACTTACATTGGCAGGGGGCAATGCCCGAAGGCAATGATACTGTCCCCTCGCCATCCTTTACTGCGTCGATTTCGAATCCACGGCGGCCAAACCAAATTGAGAAGAGTAATCCAAGCGAAAAGTCAGGTAAAACACTGCGTAACATTAACTAATGTGGCCACGGAGCCACTCCGTGGTGTCGAAGTCCAACTGATTCGAATAAGTCAGACGTCACGTCCGACCTCGAAAATTCTACCTATATGTTAAGATAGGAAATTTTGCGCGGTCCAATCCCGGTCGATTTTCCATCGACCCTCATTTTCGGATTTTAATCACCACTGCCAATCAAAAAAGTTTAGGAAGTTGGTCAAATTTGCCTAACGTAAACCAAAAATCCCATTTGAAAGTCCGAAAACAATGGAGGCGCACCTGCAAATTTGGGGCGAAGGTTAAAATTTCACGAAGATTCTTCCGTTGTTCTTCATCTACTAATAGCTTTGTTTACGTCTGGAAGCTAGACGTTTTACCAATGAAATTGACAAATATTAAAATATTTATAATAATTTAGATAATTAAGATTGGTCTTATTCAACGCTAACAATTCTTAAAACAAATCATCCAAACAAAATGTTGACTCCTGGCCCAGTTTCACTCAGTAATTCTCTATGGAAACTGTGGAGTCGCGTGCAAACATTGCACGTTAATATGAATGTCTACTACAAACAGGATGGGTCCATGAAACTACAAAGAATTTCTTTTCATCTGTCCATTTCTTTTTTAAATCCGCCAATTTGAGCCATCGATTCCAACACATTCCTTATACTGTTCACACTCAGCCGTGCTGACATTGCACGTTGTTACATCGGTATGGTGGATGTTTTTGTCTTCAGTTTCAGCGAGTTCAGTAGTATGCCGATTTTAAAGGCTCACAGGAAGGGAAGACACCTCTGGACGAGTCGTTCCCTGGGGCCAGGGTCGGGTTACCCCCTGGGTAAGTAACCGCCAAGGAGGTACCCCCGCCCAGGGATCCAAACCTACCACACCCCCGTCTCTCTATATACCTATGTACTGCGTATTTGGCTAGAATTCGTAAAACTTAAGAATTTTAGCGAGTGCTTGTCTTTATTCATTGTATACTTCTATATATATATTATTTATCTAAGTATAGATGTATATGGTTGTCTTTTTATTTTCAGTATAATACATATATATTAGTTAGTATTATTACTATTATTAATATTTTAAATTAATACTTTAATTAAAGTAAAAGAATGAGAGCAGACGGATAGAGAGAGCAGATAGAAAAAGAAAACACAAAAGAGAGGAGAAGGAAAAAGAAAGAGAAAGAGAAAACAACAGAAAAGAGACAGCGACAGCCACACAAAAGAAAGAGGACGCAGACACGGCAGCAAACCAAAGAGCGACCGACAAATGTCGATTAAAGAGAAAAAAGAACCAAAGAAAACGTGGCATGGGAAGGGTGTCGGGGCAAGGGGTTCCCGAGGTCGGGGTTAAATTCAGTCCCAGGACGAAGCAAGGGTTCCAGTGATAATAAACACGAGACGGTTAGAGCCAATATTACGTACTGACCCCTGCGTTACCAATTATATATATGTACTAGTGTAGGGAGCTTTAGCGGGCTCTCGCGGATTAACAGCTGGACGGAACGGTTCCCCCAGGAGATCATTGAACTCGTTATAAGAAGGCGATTCAGATGAGGGTGGGATTAATAAAATTGACAGGTGGGATTAATAAAAGTACTAAGGCACAGCTAGAGAGAATTTTGTCAAAGGTGGGGGCGTTATTTACTGTTGTCCTGCGTTAACGGGAAGGCGGACGGAGACGCGCTGGGTATTCTTGTAGTTGTCTTGACAAGGCGAACACAATTTGCAACCGTTCGGGCTGCGAATAAAATTTTCAGAATTTCGTGCCCACTTTTAAACTTGTTCTGTTTTGGTGCGTACTTTAACGGGTTACTACGGCTCAACAGATCGCCAGATTGAGACCCATCGCACATCGTTGCGTTCGCCAAGAATAGACAAATTGGATAAGGATCAGTATTTAGGGCTGGTTGTAAAATAATACTATTTCACAAAATAAAAGAAAAGTAGATGTCGACTTCTACAGCATACAATAATAAATGACATATATTATAGGAGGGGGCGGCGTTACAACGAGTGAACGAATGAGCAGATATAGACGCGATAGGGCTCGCTGGAATCCTTAATATCCGGGCTACACGATGGTGTATAAAACTCTTACCGGAGTAGCTCTTGAAATAGGAGGGAGCGGTTACAATGCTCCCAGTGATTCTTGGTGAACGTTGGAGTATGCAAACAATTTGGGTCGTACTTTACAAGTTAAGCCAAAAAATGAAATGAAAAGCAATGGTGCACTTAAGATGTAGGTTGGCCTAAACATCAAAATAATATCCAAGATAACGACGTAATGTACTTCGTAGAAATCCGAAATCCGTAAAGAGTTATAAACGCGGAGTTCATATTGATTTTGAGGCAGTTTAGCCTAGATTAGTCTGCTTTACAGCCCTAAACGGGTCAGGTGAACACGATACATCGGAAACAGGGCATGGTGGTGTTCACCCTAATACCAGGGAGGTCACATTTAGGAAAGAAGTAACAGCTAGACGGATTAGTATAGAATAGAAGGTGATCAAGTGATGACAATAACCCAACCTAGCGTAAGCAGTGGTTGTCTAAACGCATAGGAGATAAAACTATTAACATAATTAGATAAGTCATGGACCGATGTCCTTCTGAGGGGCCTCGCTAGGAAGGCCATTAACTTCCGCGCCGAAAGACATTCGGGATTCTGGTTTGAATTCCAAACGGCTTGCCGGTTACGGCTCGTTCAAGCCGTGCTCGGTTCCGAATATAGGTCGACATTGTCGTTTCACTTTTCTTATTGTTTTCCTTCTAGCCCGGCCATTATAAGGTGCAGTAGTCAAGCTAGGTAGGTTTGATATTCCGACGTTTGGCTATTCCCAAACGAAATCGAGCGACGTTGCCGTTCGTCTCTCGGTGAACGGCCGAGGAGCCTTCTATTCCCGGACAGTCATTATTTCGACCCTACTTGTGTAAGAAAGTCTTTCTAAAGTTTGATCTCGTCGGAGTCACAAAAACCTAAAAATTTTCCTATGATTGGTTCGATTCAATCCCATTTCCTATTTCCAACTCCTCCGGCACATCTCCTAATTCTTACACATGATACAAAACATGGCATATAAGACTAACAACTGTGACAATATTAAAGTTGTTAATATGCATACATCAAAGCATATCATGACGGACTGTGAACGGACAAGGTTATACGCAAGCAGTACGAGCCCATGGCGCTGTGGGGGCCAGGTTACTGCGATGGAGCATGGAGTCAACACATGTTGTGGTATTGGTTGTCGCTCGTCGCGGCGTCGTTGAGTCCATAACGAACCTCTATAAGAGTGCTGGGCAACATAACGGGCCGGAACGGCTCTGTTACACTTTACCTTACTAACCGAAGATATTGTGATGGTTTAGACATGTGACTTTACTTCAAACCTAAATATACAATCTCTAACAGCTAGCTGTCAGAGAGTTTTTATTTTTATTGGCTATCTGTAGACTAAAGTCTCTTACAGCTATCTATTAGAGATAAACATCAAACAATCAGTCATTAAATATAACAATATCTAGCAGTCATTTGCAAGAAACTAAAATAACATATAACCATCCATTACAGATTTTAGTTTCGAACAAACGGTTGTTAAAGACAGAACTGCCCACATTTTGCGCCTAATGTTTTGTGAAATCTGCATAATTTTTGGAACGATTAAATCGGGAACATACTCCTGTCTCAAGTTTCATAGAGAAAACCATACATCTCAATGCTCAAAATTTTTCTGCCGAAAATACTTTTTCGTTCCTGAGCTTGTTGACAGTTTATTGCCACACAGCAGATATATTTGCACAGTTCAAGCGATAATAGACCAATAAAGTCGTCAATCAATGTAAATTAATTTTTCCTGTTAATCAGCTAATACGTTTCCTTATACTTGCTCAATCGAAATATACGGGGTAATAAAGAATTTAGCATTAGTGCATTCTGCAGCTGACATATCAACACCGCTACAACCAATCGCATTTGTTAGTTGAAACGGAGCGACCGAAGCGATTGGCGTTTCCACTGAGGGTGATTGGGGCAAAAATCATGACAATTTCTTTTTTCGTTTGTCTTTGTCATTCATAACTCAGTTTCGGATTTACGGATTTTGGCAAATTTGTTTGTACGATAATAAACGTGACGACGATGTGCCCTTCAGCAGAACTCGAACGGCTCCGACCCTATAACAACAACAACAACAACATTGTTTTTTAGACAAAATTAAGTGTATAAACTTGCATGCTTTGAACCCATCTTGTGAAAAGTTACACTGTTGTTTGGGCGACATACCTACAAATAATATCCAACAATCATAAATTAAACAAAAAAATCAGTAAGAGAATACTCTACCAATAACTGATTTCTAAATCAAGAGAAGTTAGAAATATAATACAATATATACATTACAACACAGATATGACAAGGTCATTTAAGGGTTCCTTCAGTTAGAATGTTAAAGGTTTTATTATATCGCAATTAGTGGTCAAAATTTACATAATTTAATAAAATGTTGAATGATTTGCAGCTTGGGGCATTAACCAGCGGTTTGTTGTCAGTAAACTCAGGTAGTGACTTCGATTCAACGATAACACGGATGGTGAAGGAGTGTTTCATAACGTTCGTGTTGAATTTTTTGTTTAAGACCTTTTTAGAATTTCTGCGAGTGTACAATATGCCAGAAAAAGCGACAAAGTTTTCACACGTGTCTCTGTTTCTGAAAATAAATTTAATAAACCATTACTAGGTCGTAGTGTGGGCACCTTTATTCGAATGGTTCCAGCTTTAACTTTTCAAGTTGCTCAGAATATGACGTTCCTTCCCATGTGGACCTGCTAGAAGCGGACGAGTGCAATATCGTTGAACTCTATCTAACATATAAATGTCGCCTAAGTAACAAAGTGACCATACTTGATACGCATATTCTAAAGCAGTCGGACGTACGTAACGGACGCCCGTAACATAACATCTAAATGTGTCGTCATGAAATATCGGAATAAAATATTATTTTATATGTCTTAGTCGAGACTTGTTTGCAGTGAACGCTACATTTCAACGAGCTGTGAATTTGAACATCGATATCTTTACATTGCTTAACTATGGCATTTGCATTATCAATTATAGATTGAGTTGCCATATTTCCCACATTACATTTTGGAACAGAAATTGATAGCTGCCATTTAGCTGCCCATTCGAGAAGGGTGTTTAAAGCCTTTTACAGAAAAAATGAGGACGAATTATTTGAAGTTGATGAACATTGAGCATTATAGCTTAACATCATCGACTAAAGTTTTACAGGCAACATTATCTGTAACATCACTGACATCATTAACGTACAACAGAAAAAGAGTGGGCTCAGTACGTTCCCCCTTGGGAACGCCAGAAGTAACATGATAAAAGTTTGAGAAACAGTTGTTTAAATTTACTCCAAATCTTCTATTTTAAGGAATGTCTCTATCCAAGATCTTAATCTATTTCTTATTCCGAAAGTCGACAGCTTATGTATTAGCTTCTTACGGGAAACCGTGTCAAATGCCTTTGCAAAATCGATGCAGATTACATCAACAGAGTTACCAGAATCTATCGAAATACACCAATCATTTATATATTCGAAAAGTTGAGTACATGTTGAACGTTTAGTTAAAACCCCATGTTGCTGTTTAGAAAGTATATAATCGATTTGGGGAAATATACTAGATCAATTCGTAGTTTATGGACTCCACTTGATGGGCCTTACGGCAGTTGCATAGTAGAGAAACGGCGATAATTTTGAGGGGTTTCAAGAAGATCCTTTTTTGTAAATTGCAAAGGCATCAGCCCGCAACTAGTACATATCGGGTACGACGCCGTTAATTAACGACAGCGGATAGCATAACACATCTTTGAGTACTTAAGAAAATACTGACTAAAACCATCTAGGGAGTGACTGTGTTTGGCTAAGTTTAACCATCAACTTATTAACAATAGCTGGCAAAAAGAAACCCATGACAGGTAAACACCTTCCATATGGCGATTAACTTTTAGATTTTAGATGCCCTTTGGGACCTGGAAAATTGGAGGCTTAAGCGCCTGTTCGGGGGTCCATAAGTATTTAGGGGATCCCAATTTTTAGACCCGCCGGGACAATTTGACACCCCTGAGAGTCCTTAAGAGGGTTCGGTCACCCTCGTTCCCTTAAAATTTGTAGGAAACCCAAAAATTAAATTTTTGTGTCGCACCCCTTAAAATAGTATCTTAAACATTTGTGCCCGCAATTTGCTTTCCACAATCCGAAAATTTTTTGTCACAATGCGTATGTACGAGTTGTCGGCCCTCATCCTGCCAATCCTTGACTGCATATATATATATAGATTATAGATACATGATGTACAATATAGGCACAGCAGATACCATGTAAATTCCGCCACTCTTCGGCGTATGCGCTGGGATCGGCCTAGGGCGACCAGTTTTCATGTAACACCAAAAATCCCTGGAACGTCAGTTGGTCCCCGGCGTCGCCGAACGCACACCCGTTCTATGCACCAAATACAATAAAGCATACATCATATAATGCACTTACATTTTATATACACAAAACGGCATCAGCTTTTTCCCGCGGATCGACCGGACACCCCTACTTGTGACACCTGTCTTCCATTTTCGGTGCCAAAATCACCCCGGGCACCTGCGGGCGGTGGAGTATGACCTTATAAACACAATATAAACGAAGTACGATTGTTTATTTCAACATTAATACGATACTACACAGTTATGCAATTAATTCATACAGAGGGCACACTCCACCGGTATCCGGCCGTCCGTTCCCTTCGTTCCCATAATTTTAGTGTACTCTTAATGTTCTTTCGTTTTCCAAAGAATCGGGCTGTTACATCTCTTAAAAATTTTTGGATTTATTAGACTCCTTACTTAGGGTAAGAGTGTAAATCTAATGGAAAAATGAGTTTGAATGAAATTTCACCCTAGGTCCATAGATGTACAGCCCGTTATTCGATTTAGCTTGAAAAAAAACTTTGAAGATTGATATGAAATTCCACGTAGAATTTCCGAAGGTTTTAAGATTATGCGTGAAAATTAAAGAAAATTTGTGGAAAATTTAGAGAAAATTTGCCAGATTTCTAGAATTTCCGTGAAATTTTGGTAAATTTTGGTAAAAAATTTTTTTTTAATAAATTTTAGTAAAATTTGATAAGTTTCAGTAAATTTGTATAAATCCCAGTAGTAAATTTGTATAAATTCCAGTAAAAGGTTATAATTTCAGGGGCAGAAGGGCGACCTGATGTCTCTTTACGCCAAGAAAATGTGGAAAACGTCGCTCCTTCTCCCTTATTTTCCGGAAATGTTCGAAGTTTTCCCTTATGGGCTAAATTGTTGGAATGTTTTAGATCATGTAAGATTTTCTTTCCCCTAGGTTAATCTTGCGTTAATTTCTTGTACCTGGCCATCTAAGTAATACTGTAATCATCCGTTTATGTACAATATAAATGTATATATACTGTAATAATCACTATTATGTATGCACTATATATACACTGGCACGTACCTCCAAAATTTGGTTGCTTTTGGTCACTCCCAGGAAAGGGTCCGGACTGCCAGGGTGCCTGACCCGGGAGCTCCCTATAAATCGCGAATAATTTCCAAAAGTTTCTATGGATCCGTAGACTTTGCTGGGGAAAAAGAAATTTCGTATTTCATGAGGTTCAGTACTAGGTTAGCTTAGTTTGGGTTAGCTCATTTTAGCAGTACCTCCGATTTATGTCGCTTTGGACAATGCTTCCTAAGAAATTTTCATCGCTCCGTTCCGCGCGCTTTCGCTGCCGCTAGCTGCCACTAGACTTAGTTGGGGCTCCTTCGTAATTTTCGGTTA